>JAUNZO010004905.1:0-199127 GCA_031894775.1 Chloris gayana
GTCGGCGGGTCAAAACGCGTAGCGTCGCGTTTGAAAACCGCCGCCGCTACAGTGGCCGGGATGCCACAGGGCATCGGCCACCGCCGCTACAAAGTACCTAATAGCGGCGGCTTACATTGAGGACCGCCGCTACAAGTCGGCCCCGATACTAGCGGCGGCTGAAAATGAAGCCCGCCGTTACTATGCCGCTACAGTATATATAACCTCCTCCCTCGATTCGCCAGCTCCTGTAGTGGTGGCGGCCCGAAAATTAGGGCAAAAATTGAAAAACGAGGGGGAAGGTTTTGAGTTCGTTTTTTTTGCATAGATTTGTTCTCTAGGGTAAATGAAACTTAACAAACCTAATTTTTCTTTCTATAATGTAGAAATGAAGTAGAATTTTAGGTTTCAAGTTTTTTAGGGTTCCCCTCCTTTTTGTTAAAATTCTCTTGATTCTTGGATAGAGGGTAGGTTTGAATTGTTTATTATGAGTCATACAAATTGTATTTCTATACCTTGTGAAAATTGAAGCCAATCTAAATTATTTTATGCAAATCATGTATTTTGCTATATATGTTAGTACTTAATGGAAGTTAAATTATAACTTTTTTTGTAGTGTTTGAGATGGATAGATCTTGGATGTATGACTCGCCAAGACCGGGAATGCATTTCATAGGCCAAGTTGATGCATTTGTTAAGGTGACGGAGCAACATGCTAAGTGTGAAGGAAGGAGGGAAATATATTGTCCATGCTTTGACT
This sequence comes from Chloris gayana, assembly GCA_031894775.1. Taxonomy (NCBI): domain Eukaryota; kingdom Viridiplantae; phylum Streptophyta; class Magnoliopsida; order Poales; family Poaceae; genus Chloris; species Chloris gayana. The sequence continues at coordinate 740 of JAUNZO010004905.1, forward strand.
GCAAGAATGAGAAGATGTGGAGGGATACAACTGTTATCACCTCACATTTACTGAGAAGAGGTTTTGTTCAGCACTACACGACGTGGACAAAGCATGGTGAAATTGGCAATATTGAGGTTGAGGTAGAGGCAGTTGCTAAACATTCTTATCAAGTTGAGCTAGAGGCAGATGCTGAAGATGAGGGAGGAGCAGATAACGAAATGGAGGAGGAACCCGACTTTGATGTTGAGGAACTGTTATGTCATGTTGAACCACAAGTGTTACTAAATGCAGGGATAAAGAAGGGGCTTGACAACTTTGCTACAATAGAAAAGGCATCAAAGGACCCATTATATGAGGAATCTAAGGGATATGGGAAAGAGAATACTGTGTTGCGTTCGGTGCTTGAGCTGATGAAGTTGAAGGCAATCCATGGTTGGTCGGACACTAGTTTCACTGATTTGTTGGAGCTTCTTTTCGGTATTCTACCAAAACCTAACCAGTTGCCCAAAACTACTTACTTTGCTAAGAAGCTTATTTCTCCGCTGTCGCTAGGAGTTCAAAAGATTCATGCTTGCCCGAATCATTGCATATTGTATAGAGGGGAGCACGAGAAGGCCGTGAGATGTCCAAGGTGCAATCGTAGTCGTTACAAGAGGAACAAAGATGATGAGAACAAGGGGAGGAAGAGAAAGAAAAGTCCTACCGATGATGATAGCGATGATTCAAAGATTCCTGCCTTGGTCATGTGGTACCTACCAGTGATCGATCGCCTAAGACGTTTGTTTGCCAACCCTCGAGATGCTGAGTTGATGACATGGCATGCACGTGAGAGAAATGATGATAACCTTAGTCATCCTGCAGATGGAACCCAGTGGAAAAATTTTGATTCTAACCATCCCGAGTTCTCGGGAGAGGAAAGAAATATACGTTTTGCGTTGAGTACAGATGGGATGAATCCTTTTGGTCAAATGAGAAACCCGCACAGACACTTGGCCTCGTGGTGCTAGTAATGTACAACCTTCCACCATGGTTATGCCATAAACGCAAGTACCTATTGCTGACAATTCTTATATTCGGACCGAAAGAACCAGGTAATGACATTGATGTGTTCTTGGAACCATTGTTGGAGGACATGCAAAAACCATTGCCCGAAGAAACTACTTTAATCTTAAAGCCATCATTTTTGTCATGATAAGCGATTCTCCAGCAGTTAGAGCGCTATCGGGACAGGTGAAAGGAAAGGCAGCATGTTTTGTATGCATTGATGATACGTCAAGTATTTACCTTCCATCATCGAAAAAAACAGTCTATACGCGAAATCGTCGATTTCTACCACAAGGACACAAATACCGTAAAATGACAAAAGAGTTTGATGGCACAAAGGAGCAAGACGATGAACCTCGACGGTGCACCGGTGCTGATGTCTTTCGGATGGTTGAAAATATCGATGTTGTTTTTGGAAAGCTGGTGAAAGGAATTCTAAAATCTAAAGCTCCAACCCCTTTTAAGAAGAAATCCATTTTCTTCATATACCTTGATTATTGGAAAGAATTGGAAGTGATTCATGCGTTTGACTGGATGCACATTGGGAAAGGTGTGTTCGACGAGCACTAGCGGACTTTTCCTCGATTTGCCTGGTAAAACAAAGGATGGACTCAACGCACGCAACAACCTTGTTCAGCTGGGCATAAGACCTGAGCTCCATCCTCAAGAAAGACAAAATGAAAAGTACTACCTCCCCCGGCGGGCTACACCCTTACACTGCGGAAAAAACAGCATTTTGTAAATGCCTACACGGGATCAAAGTGCCGAGTGGTTTCTCATCGAATGTCAAGAACCTTGTCAACATGGATGAGCTAAAGATAAGTGGATATAATACTCATGACTGTCACACTATGCTTTCGGTGTTTCTCGCTGTCGCTATTAGATGTGTCAAATCGGACTGGGTGAAGTTGGCTGTAACTCGCTTGTGCTACTTCCGGAACACAGTATCCAAGAAAGTGATTCGTAGAGACGAGTTGGATCACCTCCGGACCCATATAAAGGAAACAATGTGCATGCTCGAAATGTGCTTCCCCCATCCTATTTTGATACGATGGAACACTTCATGCTTCATATTGTTGACCAAATATTTGCGTTGGGCCCCGTCTACATGCATCAAATGTTTCCGTTCGAAAGGTTCATGTACATTATGAAACGTTTTGTACGAACTCGTTCTCACCCGGAGGGTTCTATGATTGAAGGCTACACAACCGAGGAAATCATTGAGTGTTGCACAGGTTACATTGCCGGTAGCAAGTCGGTTGGTGTTCCCGTGTCTCGTCACGAAGGGAGGTTATCTGGAAAAGGAACATTGGGACGAAAATCATTCAACGACCGTGACTACAAACGAGTGGACCAAGCACATTTGACCGTCTTGCAACAGACGGCTATTGTGGGCCCATACTTCGACAAACATTTGCATGAGCTTCAAGAAAACAACCCCCAGAAAACAGGTGAGTGGATCATGGATCAACACAACAAAACATTCACTACTTGGTTCAAGGATCAAGAGCTTCCAAGTGGTGATTCCGCGGATGAGAAATTGTTGAGAAGGTTAGCTAACCGGCCGAGCAAGACTGTGGTTACCTTTCAAGCATACGACATCAATGGATTTTCCTTTTACACCGAGAAAAAGACAGGACGAGCAAATGTCGAACAGCGGTATTCGAGTACAAGCCATTGATGACGACGACAATATCACTTCGTATTATGGGTACATTGAGGAAATATGGGAACTGGACTATGGTGGCAATTTACAGATTCCCGTATTTAAGTGCAAATGGGTCAAACACCCCGGTGGGGTAGAAGTGGACGAATACGGGTTAACCATCGTGGACCTTGACAATCTAGGTCACCAAAATCAACCTTGGGCACTCGCTAAGACTGTAGAACAAGTGTTCTATATTCTCGACCCAAAGGATGAAAAGAAATACATTGTGATTCCTGGTAAACAAAGAATCCTTGGAGTTGAGAATGTCGAGGACCTAGATGAATACAATCAGTACGACGAGGTGCCATTATTTGTAGATCCCTCAAAATTTACACTCTTAGCAGCAAGATTGTCCTATCAAGGAGGAATGCCCTATTTGCGGACCGATTGCCAAGGAAAAACTGTTCAAGGATAAATGTGCTAGATATGATATATGTAACTTTCTCTAAGAATGTTGTATATGGAAGAATATTTAGAACAATTCGTTTTCAAGTTCATGTACCTTATATTTATATTTTATGCGATACTATTTCAAAACTTTTCAATGTTACATTTATTTTACAACAATATCTATGCAACAGTTCTTTTCAAAGTTTTAGCTAATATAAAAAATAAAAACGACCAAAAGCGGCGGCTGATATGTTAAGCCGCCGCTACAAATATTTTATAAAGGCGGCTAACATCCGACGCTGCCGCTACAAATGCATTTGGGCCCATTGTCGGTGACACATTGTAACGGCGGCGCGAGGGCAACTTTGGCCGCCTTTACAAATAAGCTGTGTCACCGACATGTTTGGCCCCCATGTCGGTGACACATAGTAACGGCGGCTGTCTTCTTTCGCCGCCGCTACTAATCCTTACCTTATAAATATGTTGCGCCACCGGGACTTAGCCATTTTCCTCCGGCGCACGGAAAACACGCCGACAGGCTGATCAACTCCCGCGCCACCCGCTCGTCACCGCCGCCGCCCCTCCTCGTCGCCGAGCACGACGCCGCCATCCCACGTCACCGAGCGCGCCGCCGTCCCTCGTCGCGGAGCCGGTCCCCCTTCCTCGCCGAGCACGCCGCCGTTCCTCCTCGCCGAGTCGGTCCCCATCTCCTCGCCGAGCGCGCCGCCGTCCCTCCTCGTCGCCGAGCACGACGCCGCCATCCCACGTCCCCGAGCGCGCCGCCGTCCCTCGTCGCCGAGCCGGTCCCCCTCTCCTCGCCGAGCGTGCCGCCGTTCCTCCTCGCCGAGTCGGTCCCCATCTCCTCGCCGAGCGCTCCGCCGTCCCTCCTCGTCGCCGAGCACGACGCCGCCCCTCCTCGCCGAGTCGGTCCCCCTCTCCTTGCCGAGCACGCCGCCATCCCTCCTGGTACGCACATATCCTCCCTGCCGGTTAGGGTTAGGGTTAGGGTAGTTCTCCTGGTAGTGCAACAGTAATTCATGTAGTTTAGCTATCATAGGAGCTTCATCTCATTTTGCTTTATATAATATGAATTCAGTTTTTACGGATTTAGGTAGTGTTTGATTCCTTGGATGAGGTTGATCCTGTATAGAATGATCAATGATACAAACATATGTATTTGTTGGGTTGCTGAAATAGATGAACTCGTCCATGATGAAGTGACACAAATTCTAAGAATATTCCATCCAACTTCTTGTTGATTAGTATGAGAATACAAATTTGATATATTATATAAGTATTTAATATTTATTATTGATTTTTGATACTTAACAATGATTAGTGATAATTAATACTAATTAGCATAGTTTGTTCGTTATTTAATTAAAACTATTTTTTCTTCTATTATGAAAACAAACTTTGGGAAACCAGAATACTATCACCTGTAAGGAAAAAGTAAAGTGTTGGAGGACAAACAAAAGAAATCCGATTCAACTGCAAAATGAATTCATGGTGGTCGCCGTGTCCTCTCTCTCTACTTTATCCCGTCGTTGAATTCCGTAAAGGGAGTACAGGACTCGTGATTAGGAAAGTTTAAGTGAGCTAGTAATGGTGCTGGGCGCCTCAAAATGCCATAGTCTCAAAATGATAGCTAAACTAAAAACAGAAAGCAATCATAAATGAATTCCATTACAATTTGGTACTTGGGTACATAAATTGTGTATTTACCTGCAATATTAATTTATTCTAGCTGCACAGGTTGCAGCATATGTTTATACTGCTCAGCTTAATATCAGTCCTAAACTGATATTAAGCCTGCTTTCCCAAAAAAATGCTCCCGAGCCAGATAGAGGTTCACTACAACAAACATGCCCCTTTAGAATTTTCCCTAAGAAAATTTTCTTTAATTTATAGTTGTTCTGTTTGTTAGAATCTTTTTTTTGCCTAGCTATCTGTTTTCTTGTTTCTTGAATACAAGGGCATGTTGTTGTCCAGGCGTGAGGAGTCGAAATTGATTGTCATCTTTGCTGAAGTTATCCGAACTCTTTAGGCATTGTGTTCTTGGATTCCAGTGTACAGTGTACTTTCAGCAAGGAAACCAATAAGTGTAGCACAAGGCTATCTAGTATCTACCTTTATCTATGAATAAACATAGCTTCGTATATCAGAAATTGTATTGTGCAAATGCAAGATGTTGTGGGAAAAGATAATGGGTAACTGTTCAGATTGATTTTTGAACCTTGGTAGCTCTTTCAATAATTTCTTGTACTATGGATTGGTTATTTTATTAATGATTCGTATAATAGTACAAGATACCCATAGATCTGAAGTTGTTCCCTACTCAAGGTTCAATTATTAGCACTATCAGCTCAGCCTTAACCCAAGAGTAAAACAACATCTCAGACCATATATTTCTCAACTTCAATTTTTAACTTTTGTTTTCACATTTACGTAGCGTATCTTGCAATGGATAAGGGAAAAGAAAGCGTGACACCTAATGAAGAGCCGGTTCGTTACGAAAAGCCGATTCAGTACGTTGCCGAACAAGAGGCATCGGAGGAATCAAGTGAGGAGGTATGGCAAGAACCCGAGGATCCACATCCTCAGGTACCTCGGGCCCGTCGGGAGCGAAGCCCCGACCCGGATTTCGTGCCCGATGATGAGGTACGACATCAAATCAGATATGTGGAAGATCCTCTTAGTCTACATATATAATACAACAACTTAATTCTTTTCTTTACATCGTAGGGGCCTAGACGAAGTGTCCGCCGGCTCCTCATGTCACAGCCGGACGTCTCGTCCGAGGGTGCATCAGATGCACCGACAAACACGACTGCCCAACAACAGACCCCGCAAAAACGAAAGCGCGGGGAACGCTCTGCGAATAAGGCGGAAGGCATCTACGAGGTAGTTGGCCTCCACTCCGACGGGACACCGGTGGCACCCGAAGGTGTTAATGCCAAATGGAGAAACCGTTGCGGTGTGGTGGTCAGGGAAAGATGCAACATAACCTGGCAGAAATGGGAATCTGTACCACCACAGCGCAAAGACGAAATGTGGGCTGCGGTGAAGGCCAACATCCATTTCCAGCCAGAACACATGGAGAGGGCAAGGAAGGCAACAATGCTCACTTTCAGCGGCATTTTTAGAGACTTCAAGTCCATATTGAACTGCCGCTTTGTCAAAAAGGGCCTAACACCTTTTTTAAAGTATGGACAAATAAGTGAACAAGACTGGACAACTTTTGTGGAGCAGAAGACAAGCAGTGAGGCCCAGGAGCTCAGTGAGAAGATGAAAGAGCTCAACAAGAAGAATAAGTACAAGCAACACTTAGGCCCGGGCGGTTACAAAAAGAAAATCCCTGAATGGAGAGCAAAGGAAGAAAAGGACCGTGCTGAAGAGAAACCTAATCCATTGGCTCATGTTGAGGAGCGTGCAAGAAATTGGATTTATGCACGCTCCAAAATAACCGACGAAGGGGAGATAGTGGTAACCGACCCAGCGTCTCAAGAAGTTGTTCAACATTTGACAGGGCCTGCTAGCACTGAAACACAATCAGAGTATCACAGGGATCAGCTGACTCGAGCTGTCGGGACCCGCGAGCATGGTGGTCGGGTCCGAGGAGTGTCCTCCACGGCCAGTTTTAAAGAAGGATTCTCGGCTTCTGCCCCGCCTTTTACAAAAAGCACATCTTCCATAAGAAAGATGAAGAGGCCAAGCTGAAGGAATCATTTAAGAAACAATTTGAGACGTACTTAGTCGATCATAACATTGATCCTACTCAGTTTGCTGCATTTGCATCTATGGCGACATCGACGCCTGCATCTACACGTGCTGTTGGCTCCGATGACGCAACGGCAGCAGAAGCAGATTTGATAACTCAAGAAAGTCCATGTGAGCTGCATGTGTCCTTTGGTTATAAAGGGAAGACAAGGAAAGTTGCAACGGGGATGGTACATCCAGGACGTACAATCCACAACATGGAAGTTCCCTCGGGGTACGTGCGTGTTTCCGTGGAGCAGGTAGTACCCGGGCATGAGGAAGATGAGCTTGAGTACCCACCACCGGATGAGTCCATCCTAACTCTGCACGATGCGGTGGGTACCTTCATTATTTGGAAAAGAAGTGACATTAGAATGTCGGCTCCACGACCCTCTCCAACCCCGCTATCGGGACACGGGTCATTCCATGTGAGCCAACCAGCTGAAGGTCAATCTGGAAACCCATCTCCTTTGTCGGGGCCGCTTCGCCGCTGAACAGCAAGTTGCTGATGATGTTGTTCTAAGGCCAATCCACCCGGATGCCGAAGAAGCAGTTGAACATGCCATTGTCCTTGCCAACGAAGATCTACCCGAGATCGAGAAGGCAGAGTTCATCCAGCCTATACAGGCACAAGATCCGAGTACCGGAAGAAGAATCTGTAGAGGCGAGAAAGACCTCTACAACTAGCAGTCTCTCCGGTAAAAGCAATAGTACCTACTCAAGAGCCTATCACTCCGCGGCGAAAGAACAAACTAGAGGTTGATGCTTTAATTGCCGACATGAAGAAGAGTAGGACAATCCTCCCTTGCAAGGTTCCTATCGTGACAGAGACCCGCCAGATTGTGCAATACGCCGATGACGTACTTGCGGGGCTACAATATGAAGATGATCATGCTAATTTCGTCTATGGCAAACCCCTTGTACCATCATCAACGTACAACAAGTTGCATCCGATGATGCAAAAAATGCACGACTTTTACATAATGGCATGCAAACAGGGTGTCGATGTCATAAGTTGCAAGGTTCCACACCACGTTTTTGATAATGAAGCCGATGTAACTCTTCCGCTGTTTTTCAACGAGCTTCACAGTATGTTCCACCTCAAAAAGGTTGACAACACATTCATGATATTGTGGTGCTTGTAAGTGTCTCCCTCCATATCTTTTCAATTTGAAATATCATTCTCATTCTTATATTCAAAGGTATCACGTGTGCTTGATTTGTAGGATGAACTCTGAATTTCAAAAGAAACAAATTCAAAGAGATGATTGGAGGGTCGGGTACTTGAACCCTGAAATGTTCAATCAATCCAGGATCAATCCGAAGTTGAATATGAACGACCCAAAGATCCAATCTATGTCACCCGAGGAGCAATCTCATCAAAAGAAGTTTTTAACAGATAAGGCAAGAACTGAGGTTGCAAATTATGTCTATGGCTGCTTCAGGAAATGGCAGGATAGAAATGCCATTATGTTGCCTTATAACTACAAGTAAGTACTCGACCATACTTAATGTATTCTTCTTCTATTGAGAGGCTAGATGCAATACTTAATATTTCTTCTCTACTATACTGCAGTGACCACTGGATATGTTTTTGCATGATGCCCAAAATTGGGTATCTTTTGGTGCTCGACTCCCTCGACATGCGCAAAGAGGGATACAGTGATGCAATTAGCGTCATAAATTGGTAAGTTGTTAATCAAATTACTATGTAGGTACATCTGAGAATGATAATTTTATCTAATGATATGTTTTTGTCAATGGAGCAGTGCTTTCCAACACTATAACGAGATGGGAGGTATAAACTATACAAAGCGAAAGAATCAAATGTATTTTTGTCATAAATACCCGGTAATACATCTTTATATTTCTTCTTTATACGGTATTTGTTATTATATCTATCTACAAAGCTCATGATTGCAATATATGTTGTAGTGTGTCAAACAAAGACCTGGCACCGTACATTGTGGATATTACACTTGTTTATATGCGGCAAGCCATTCAAGTTATTTAGAAGCAATCGTCGAAGAGACTCCAGAAGAGCGATCAAATAGGATCAAACAACAATTGAAGTACGACAAGGCATTCTTCGACGCCATTGCAAATAAGGAATACCCACTAGCAAGATCATATCTTGAAGATGATCACTTCTACATCATTGTTGCTACAATGTGTAAATTCTTACTTAGAGAAGTTATAAGTCCAGTTGGTAGGTTTCATGACAAAGACCATCGAGTACGTCAAGGCTTTCCCTAACCTTTTTCAGTGGGGTGGTGCGAAGGCACCGTACATAGGAGAAGATAGTGATATTGAGGAGTATGTTAGGAAAGTAATTTGATAGCTTGACTTTGTTTTGATTGTTGGAAAATTTGTAAATTTATTACTGTTATGATACATGTGAATGTTATGTGATATATTACTGTTATGTTGGATGTTTGTATGAACTATTAATTCTGTTATATGCAGGGAATAGAAATAAATCATTTATTTATTTTTTTTTCACATGAAAAACATAGCGGCAGGTGACAATAAAAGCCGCCGCTATTAATCTTATAGTAACGGCGGCTTCAAACTTAAGCCGCCACTATTGTGGTGCGTTGTAACGGCGGCTGTTGTTAACAGCCGCCGCTAGTAATATAAATTTTAGCGGCGGCTTTTAATACGACCCGCCGCTAGTAATATAAATTTTAGCGGCGGGTTGTCTTTCTCTCGCCGCTACAAACTGCGATTTGTAGCTTCGCCGTCGTAGCGGCGGCTGGACATACCCGCCGCCACAGTGTGCTTAGGCCCGCCGCTATAGTGCCTTTATGGTGTAGTGATGCTTCTAGCTGTGGCCGCATTCCCGTGAGCTTGCGCCCTCGTGTCAGCAGGCGGTCGTGCCCTGCCAGCACCGGCGTCAGGAATGTGGAGATGATGGGATCAGCGCGCAGGGAGGCTTGAAGCGGCGCCACGTGGTGGAACTGGTGCCGCGGAGCACTGGATCGAGCCTGATGACGACGCCGAGCACACCCCTGAGCTGCGGCATCATGCCGCTCGGCAGCGCGAGTCCCTTCGTGGGGACGAGGACAGGTGACGAATGCGTGTGAGGGGATCCGGTTGTTCTTGTAGGAGCGACGGCGCCGGCGTGTGGGCTCGGGTACGGAGGAGGAGCGGTGGGTTGCGAAGGAGCGGCGGCGGCCTGCGACGAAGAGGGGAGAAGGGCAGGCACGGAAAAAAGTTGTTTTAGTCAGTCTTAGCTTGCCTTTGGTGTCTAATGCGACTAAAAAAATTTTAGTCATTTTTAGTCGATGCGTCTGGAACTCTAGTCCCTGAAGGACTAAAGTTTAGTCACTTTGCTTTTAGCCCATGGATCCAAACCCTACCTATAAAGGGTACGAATCGAGAAAAATATCATACAAGTTTAAGAGTTTAATTGAATACTTTAGCACGTACCTAAATATTTATGAATATTTCTACCCCGTGTGACATGCTAGTTTAAGGAAAAGGAAAAACGAGAAATAACCTCCACTAGCATTATAAAGATATTACACAAAAATAACAATTAATATATTTTAAATTACCCACGACAATAATCCTAAAATTGAATAGTTATTCAGCACCCGAGCCGCCAGCACACACCGGACAAACCAGAACGTAGAGACGCACCAGACCTGCAGGCTGAAGCCGCTGCACGAGAAATGCTACACCTACGAATAGTTTTACGTACTACCTACGTACTGACTAGGATTTCAACCTAATCACGTCTCCAACTGTCCAACATGGCCTTAGGCCATTAGTTTCAGTCTAAAACGTTATTAACTGACGGGCCAGGCCTCGCGAGACACTGGTTCACATTCCGGTGATTCGCCATCGCATCACAGTTACCGCCATGGAAGCCAGCTAGTCGTGTGTGATCAGGCTGGCTCCAGCAGTTTTGGTTCATGCACATGGTCATCTGCAACAGGAGCCTATGTCCATCGTGTAAGAGACTGTCATATAGCTAAGCACAACAAGAGAGTTTCAGGTGCAATCGAAGATCAAGTTGTGTTCGTCATGGTGGTTACAACTCGCCGGCTTCTCCATGCCCGTAATTGTGAGAGAATCGTCGGAACGCGAAGCCGGTGTCTCGGGACTCCCGAGGTAGTGGTACCTTATTAGATCGCGACCGTGTTACATTGTAGCCAGCCTGGCCCCGCTAATCACATTTTAGACTGAAACTAGTGGCCTAATGCCAAGTTGCACAGTTGGAGACGTGATTGTGATTAGGATAAAATCCTAGTCAGTAAGTAGGTAGCATCTAAAACTGTTCGTAGGTGTAGCATTTCTCCCGCTGCACCCTCATGCATGCCGCAAGTGTTGCTTAATTAGGCCAGTCTCAGTGAAGAGTGTCATCACACAGTTACCAAGAAGAAATTCTTAAGAACCGTGCCGGTGGAGGGTCATGGTGATGACACTCATCTCTCATCCCATGACACTCCCTCTCTTCTCTCTCATGCCATGTCAGCAAATCTAATGCTCATAACACTCCCATTGAGACTGGCCTTAAGCTGCATGCAAGCAAATTAATTCCGCTTATTACCATGCAGTCATGCAACTCAAGCGTCAGGAGTAGCAGCATGGATGTAAGATAATTAATTCCTGTCCCCACCATGGTCCCTACAGACTACCAAACGAATTAAGTTATTATTAATCTTTTGTAATGAAGTATTTAGAATTTGGATACAAACATTTTACAATTTGAGATTTGGGAGCCTGAACATCTCATAGGATGCACAAAATCACATGTATAAAAGGTACAACTCTTATGGTAAAACTTTAATTATCTAATGTTAAAACTCTAATTGTCTAATTCTCACTTGAAGCTTAAAAATTCTCTATTTTGTATGCTTAGATTGCACTCTTCGAGAGAATATCTATGGATAGTTAAAGACTATATTGGCAAAATGGCCTTTCGCAGAGTACCTCGCAACGGCTAGCTCGGCGACTCACCGGGCGACCCAGCGGCCACAGATCACTGCTCCCTGGCCACCGCCCCGCCCCGCTGCCACCCTCTCTCCACCCGCCACCAATCCTAGCGCGCCCAGCACCCCCCAAACGCTTTTCTTCTCCGGATCTGTTGCAGAAGATGGAGAGCTGGTCGACCGGTCGTCCGATGACAAGGTAGCGGGGCCTCCTGCAGTCTTCCCCGACCCTCCCGTGGACCTAGCTGCCGCTCCCCCCAGCGGACAGCTCCGCCCCCTGCGTTCCCCTCAGATCCCCCCCTCCCGCTCCCGAAGAGGCAGTACCACGGATGCCTCTCAGATCCATCGCCTGCGCCCCGTCCCCCGCACAACTCCGTGACCCAACCTCTCCGTCGCCGCGTCGAAACCTAGATCCTACAAAGATGTGCTCCTACTTCCAGCAAGACTACCTAGCCAACGGCCCCCTTCCCATACCTGCCTAGGACCGAGCGGAGTTGACAACTCTCTGCAACCTTTTCTGCAGGAGATTCCCGCTGAGCAAGGGTGGCAACTTGTTCGCAGAAAGCAGAGGAGGCATGGTAACGAAGTACGGCTAGCCGTGCAAGGTTCATGGGCGGATTCCCTCCAGCGCCGGCTCGCCCGTAGGGAGGCCTTCTTTAACAGGTTCAGAGGCAAGTGCTTCAATTGCCTCGCCTCGGATCACCGCGTTGCCCACTGTCGAGATCCTCGACGTGTTGGAGCTGTCTCCGCACGGGGCACTTCGCCTCGCGGTGCCCGAATCTGAAACAGCGCCAACCTTCCACCTTCCAATTAGCCAGCCGTAAGAATCCATCCCCAACCTTCCCAATGGCCCTCCACCAGCTCCACCTCAATCTGCAGGACCGCCCGGATGAGGAGCATTGCAATCTGCCTCTCTCCGAGGGAATGCAGGAGAGGATTGAGTTTTTGAATCCCGCACTCTCCTGGTCTGGATCGGGAGGAACCGCCCCATACCGAGCCCGAGCATGTGCTGCAGGGCTCCGTCCGGAGATTTGGCTTTGACCCCTATAACCTGCGAGTCTCCGGGCACAACACGGAAGACTTCCTGGTGTCCTTCACCTTAAGGGAGGACTTCGACTCCCTAGCCAACATTGACAACTTCACTAGTGGAGGCCGCCGGTTCCAGCTCAGGCGCTGGTCACCTCGTCACCGAGCTACCGGAGACACCAAGAGATACCATGTCAAGCTGTGCTTGGAAGGCCTGCCTCTTCACTTGTGGTCGGATGAATTCGTGGCTTGGCTGATCAGCCGATTCTGCTCTTTTCATTATTCGGAAGACCACTCCTATCGCAGACATGATACCGAGCCTTCGATCTCCGGGCTTGGGCTTCAGAACCAAGTCAGATGCCTCGACGGATCTGGATCACGAGTGACAGACCCCGACCCCGAGGGGCATGCGACGCTGGGACCGCCGTACCAACAGCTGCAGATGCACCATGAGCCCCCCTCTCCCCGAGATTGGCCTCGGTCTTTGAGATCCTAGTGCACCTGGCCATGGTGGTTGACCTGGAGCACCTAGAGTCCCATGGCCGCCCGATTGCTATGCCTCCGAATTGGGCCTTTGGCATGGCAGACATTGCAGAGGAGGATTTCCATGAGCAGCCGGATACGGAGACCACACATGTCATACTCTATGCTTGAATTTTATTTTTCCTTCAACATTATCTTTCTTCTCCAATCGACCGAGACAAAGGAGCGTCGATGACGAGCCCATGTTCGAGCTTGGTTGGAGCTCCATTGGAGGCCATCGCGGTCGAGATGGCGAGCTTCGCGTAGGGCGAGGCATCGGGACGGGGCGGCGGGAGCAGGACAGGGCGGGTCGGCCACACATCAGGGCGGGCGGCGGGAGCAGGATGGGGCGGGTCGATGGCGCAACGGGGCAGCGAGCGACACATCAGGACGGGGCAGGAGGGACCTTCGGCATCGGGGCGTCGGGCCGGCGGCGCCTTGGTAGAGCCTCGTCGTGCACGGGAGGGACCACTTCGGCGGAGCCTATCACGCGCGGGAGGACGCGTCCTGGGTGACGCGGTAGGCGGACATGTACGCGGCGGCTAGGGCAGGCGCGGACGCGCGGGTGGCGGCTCCGGTGGCCCGGGGCAGCTGGTGGGCCGGCGGCGGCAACCTAGTTTCCCTGCGGCTTCTCCAGCGTTACGCGCATGAGCGTCGAGGGACGAAAAGAAAATCGGACGAACCGTTTTTTGTGTAATGAGTGGCAATTACGGGTAATTTCACCCAACTCCGCATCCAGGTTGTTTTTGCCCATTTCGGGAGCAGCAAAAGAGGTGCTTCATGAAAATGAACTACAGCTCCTTCAACTCCTTGGAGGTGAGCTGGTCTCAAGAGTTTAGGAGTTGAGCTATTTAGCTGGCTAGGGGCAGCTCCAGACAGGAGTTTTGCTCCGGAGCCATGCCAAACACGTCCCAAGTAGTCCCGTTGCTATGTGCTCTGTTGCCGTTTTGTATTTCCTTTCCTTTTCTTTTTGCCTGTACAGAGAACTCTTGTTTTTCTCTTTCATGTAAATATAAATAAAATAATGTAGGGATTTGCCCTCCAGTTTCCCTAAAAAAAAAAGGTCAGGTAAAAGATTGATCATATATGTAATGTGACACGCACCAACAACATTTGCATCCCAAATTCAAAACTCGGAATGGTTAGGATTTGGGAAAAGGTTATAACATTCATACATAGTAGTATTGATCTTTGCCATGATTCTGACAGTTCGATATTCAATAACTATATTTATCATGATTCAGTTTGCCAAATATCCCTTTGAAGCATCACTAACACCAACACTGCTGCAAATGTCCGGGATGGAAATGTCACAAATACAATCCATTGTTAATTACTGGACTTGCGAGTTCCATTAATAATTTCATTTTACTCGAGATGGGATATCATAATATTGGGTCACATATAGAATACTAAATACTTTTTAGGTGCAAAGAATATGATCGGTTGCACATGCTCTTGCTCAAGGCCGAGGCAGGGAAGTTATCGACGAGGAAACACGAAGAGATGGGCGTATGGCAGATAACGGCTCATGTCGGCCAGGTGGTGGCAACCAAGCCCTTTTTTTCCACTATTTTCACAGCCACTGAGTCGAGGGGAAGTTATTCTTCAATGGGAATGGGCGTGACAGCTGCTAGGGCCGAAACAACATATTCTAAATGAAAGAACTACAATACTATGGTTGTGAGCTGGATCACTTATCTATTATATCCCGACTCCTCTCGTTCCTCTCATTTGTCACTACTACAATTGTCCATCCACATATCTTCTATCAAGACCTATTGGAAACTGGGGCACAATGGATGCATCTATATATATCTTTGTCCACTAAGTTATATGAAGAGGAGAGTGGACTTTGTGAATCAGAAACGATCCGACTCTTATCTTGTAATTATACGGGGGTTGGTCAGAGCATTAACTAGTACTATACAGTGTCAGTCACTCACTAATTTTCTTTCTTCTGCTTCACTAAGTCAGCGGTAAGTGTTCGCCCTACCAACTTCATATACTGCCTGTATTTAAAAGGTTCCTGTAATTCTTGATTTCTTTTCACTCCTATCATCTGATAATATGCTGCTTAAAATTCTCTAGAAGCAATGCATTACAGTGAGAAATGTTATAGCGATCACATATTTTTTAGCACCAGTTTAGGGTATCCTTCAGCTGCGGAGCAACAAATGAACTCGCTGACATAGAATCATATATATTACTGACAATGTACCTCCTTCTTTTTGTTTTTCACAAAGGACTAACGAAAGGTGATGACGGGGAAATTGTCTAGGTGATGCACAGTTGGAATCTACTTTAAGAGGCACAATAAAAATTATGTTAATTACATCTCCCAAAAGAAAACATCTAATTAAGAGTCCAATATAAAAATTAAAATTACATAATAATTACAGGATATGGCTTCCTATTAGAAACTATGAAAGAAAATAAAATGTCTTCCTATTAGAAACTATGAAAGATAATAAAATGTCTTCCCAAAAGGTCTTTTTGCTCATAGTATGAGATATGTGTTTATGCAGATGCATGCACGTAACTATGCTCTTGATGAATGTCAAGAGGGATGTACGTACGAGATCCATCCTCTTAGTCAGTGAATATTGCCACGGGATTTTACATTTGAACACAAGGCAAATATTTCACATGTATTTATGCAGTATTTAAGCATATGACACAGATGCATAATTTCATTACCATTGCATAATACGTTCTGTACGTATGAAGTATGAATTTGTTTTTTTTTTATTTCTGTTTGAACTACTGTGGATGCAATGTTTATCTCTTCACTAGGAAGCGACAAAGTTTTCATCTTTAAAACACACACAGCCTCCTAAACTTCTTATAAGCAGTATTCAAACATTAGTCTCATGTGCATCAGGAGTATTTCAAATTTATCAAATTTCGTATATGCCGGGAACGTACTTTTAATTTGAACATAGTTGAAATTATACTTTATTCTACAGGTGATGAGCAAATGCAAGCATGTCTTTTACTCCCTCTATTTCAAATTATAAGACTTTTTTGACTTTCAGACTTCACGTTTGTCTATTCATCTTATTCAAAAAATTTGTGAACCCTCATGTTATTTTAGAGATTGTAAAATATTGTAGCCCTTTATTTGCTGATTGATGGTCCAGATTGCCTGATGCAGAGAAGGATGCTCTCTACATTGATTGAAGCAATGTAGAGGGTATGAATCCGTTGTGCTGAAGCTCTGTGGACTTTTGTGTGCCAACAGCACGTGGGCGTGAGGTTCAAGGGATGGTAAGAACATTTTAGGGGCGGACGGTCCTATTGTCCGCCGCTACAAATACACAGTAGCGGCAGACATTTTGCACACTTCCCTGAGGAGCCTACAACGGCGGTCATATCTGCGGTGCGCAGGTACACGTTTTTGCTACTGTAGCTATAGTGCAGTTTTATAGTAGTGTGTGGGCCCTACATTCAGTGATCGTTGGTAGCGCCTTGAGGGACTATAGGTGCCTGTGGGCCGCGCCTATGTCGCACTGGGAGCCACCACTTCTTTTAAATTCATCGCTACACCATCGTCTCCACTTGGTTACCTGGATACACGCTCTATACATTAAAGCTTACCCACCCGAGCTTCACTACCACACACCGCTCTCGTCATTTCATCGCCTCGTCGGTCGTGCCTCTGTGCTCGATCGCTCGCCGCTCCACCAGCCGCCCGCTCAAGCCTGCTTGTCAGTGTGTGTGCCGCCCCGCCATCCCTTCTGCCCGAGCTTCACCGCCACTCAGTCCCGGCGCAGCCACTCACACTCCACGCGTACGCCATCAGCTACGCAATGAACTGATGACTGGGTCCCACAAAAAAAATTGATACAAGTCAATGCTGGTTGGGTCCCATGGTCCAATAAACTGCAGAACACTACTACAATGATGTCCTTTGGTGCGTTCTCATATTTTCTAATAATAATGGGCGTTAATAAATCGTTATTACACCGCAGCAATGATGACATCATCAGTGGCAGCATCATTACAGTAGTCACTACAATAGCGGGCACAAATGACATCATCAGAGTCAGCGACACCATGATAGGAGGTGAACTAGTAATATCGAGCGACTATGACATCATTGACATCCGTTACTAAAAATATATACTACAATAACAGGCATAGATGATGTCATCAACGTATGTTATTGCAGTAAACCAGTACAATAACGTCATTGATGATCTGACTGACGTCCGTTATTGCAATGAACCACTACAATAATCATTAGCGTCCCTTATAGCAGTATATTTCATAATAAAAAAATTCAAACATGTATATTTTCCTCATATATTGTCAAAATTCATAGATTTTTTTCCTATGTTCCTAGAAAACATACTTCTATCAAATAGATATATTTTTAAAAATCAAGAGACCATGTTTAATGTTTATATATTATTTTATACAAATTAAAATACTTTATTAAAATTTGAAAACTTGGTGGACACACCCAGTTATTATCGGGCTGCCAACTTCATATTCGGCCCACCTTTGGAAACATCCTAATTGGCCTAAACTCCACGTGCGTTGAGCCAATGACAGGAGGGCCCAACCCATTGACTCCACATCAAGAGAGAAGTCTGTTTTCTTCTTTTGATTTTTATTGATATTTTCCAACTTGTATAGATTACACAAATAATATCCAAATTTTACGATTCTTATTTCTCAATTTTTCTAATAATCTTCTCTTTCACTTAGGAACATTTCTATCAGAAATTCTAACTTTGTTTTTCAACTATCGATCCATTAAATGGTGGTACATTTTGAACATTTGTTTAACAATTTTTAATTTCCAAACCATAATGAATTTAGCCACAATTTTCAGTCGATATGTATAGCTTATAGAAATAGAGCCATGTATTTTTTTTGGTAGAATTTTATAGAAAACATAAACATGTGCGGGTTCATCTCAACTTGAATCTAAGTCTAACACCCATTTAAGGACATAGTCCTATTTGAATACATTTTTTTATCGGAAACGAGTCCATATCAACTTTTAGTTAAAAAGTCCGTATAGTTTAAAAAATAAAAATAGATCAAATAAATGAAGAATTCAATTTTTATTCCCTTTTTTTGCACCTGTAGATATTAAATGATTTTTTAACTAAGAAATGGAAGAGAAATTGATAGTAGTAAAGTACAACTGCCATAATTTTTGTGGAAGTTTTCTAAAATTTTTAGATATGTGCAACTCCTCAAATATTATAAATAGAAGATTTATAGCAGTTGAGATGGTTTCTCTGCGGCCGTACCCATACTGACGGCTAAAAGGAATCGGCAAAGGGTCAGTCCTCCAAGTCAATCCCCTGATGCTTTGACCTAATTTTGATAGGTTCTCTATGAAGTAGATTCCTCCCGTCTCACGTGAGACAAAGGCATAAAGCGTGTCGTCGGTAACCATGCGAGCCTGCCATCTCTTCTAGTGCAACACGTGTCAAGTACTTACCCTATATGTATACACAACTCACGAGATTGCTTGTTAGGAACATAGTGACTAATCAAAGGAGTACGGCCGGTCGGGGTGGTCCACAAAGTGGAGTGCAACCGATATAGGGTACCAACAGGAGCCATAGGTCGGTGAGGAAATAGAGGCGGACAATTCAACCGACTTCTTGAAGTAATCCTCAAGGAAAGTACAAGACTGATCGAGTAGGACTCTGTTTTGTTTAGGAAGATTAGAGATAGAGTTTCAAATTAGTTAAATCTTGTAACCGACTAGGGTTCTGCATGTAACCCTGTCTCCATAGATATATAAGGAGGGGCATGGACCACGCCCTAACAGAAAAAAGTCAACAATCATCTGTCATACAATTCAAACATGACATAGGGTTATTAATCTCATCCCAAGGGGGCCCGAACCTGTCTAAAATCTCTATGTGATTTTGTGTTGCACCATCAAATTCTTGATCCGTGCGGGACCGTATAAGATTACTGCTGAAATAATCGTGAAAAGTTGTCACACCAGGTAGGTGATCTCGTCGTGATTCTTCGGCGAGCTCTATGGCATATACGATCGACTTCAACTTTGTTCCAGGCTTCAAGATCTGCTTCGGGTCCCTCTACTTCGAGGCCGATTCCGTCGGAAAGCTGCAACTGATCGGTAACAAACAAAATCTGGCCACAACTTCAGAACCACGATCCCCATAAGCAATCCCGATTAGTATGTATGAATTCGTTGCGTTTGACACAACCGATCTCACGGCGTGATCCCTCAAATCGATTGAATTACCCTTTGGTCTAGACAACCAGTCCAAGATCATGGCCGCCGCACAAGCTGTGGCTCTATGCGGATCGACTAGCTTCGAGCCAGGAAGTGACCTAGATGATTGCGTGCAAACTCTACCCAAATCTTCATGGTCAACCTCATGACATGTCCGGTTATTGAGACCATTGAAGAAGTCATGGAGCACGAGAGATTGGCGCGTGAAAACGATGAACATGCTCGTAAAGCACGGGAAGATGCAATAAACACACACTGTGATGATGATGAGGCGAGAGGTAGTCACCAGGAAGGTGATGAAGATGGGTCGCCATCACCTCACCACCATCGACCACGAGGATGTCGTGCCGGGAAACAACGTAAAGGTGTTGTGAGAGTTCTTAATATGGAGTCCTTGGAAGCAGAACTGGAAGGAGAATGAGTCTACATAACTTCGATCCACAAGATCATGGGGTCTAGGACTATCTTAACCTCCGTGGTCGATAGGGGTTGTGTTGCTCTAGATTTGACCCACCAAGCTGGGGACTTCCTATATGAAGATCGATCTTCTACTAGTGTTGGGGAGATCATCCAATTAGGCCCATTGACACAAGACCATGAATAGCCCAATAACTCAAATATGATATAAACACTTAAATAGCATAGAGTCAACATTTCTACAAAAATGTTAATTCCGAATATACAGAATGTCGATATAGTATCGTCGCAAAAAAAGAATGTTGACATACTATAAATAAATATTCATATAATACATTTATCAAAAATGATGAATGTTTAAACTTTAAAAATTCAAAGTTAATTTCGACATATTTAAAAATATAATCAACTTTTGCACAAAAATGTTGATATGGAATATCCAAAATGTTAACACAATATAAATAGATGTTGACATAGTACATTCAAAATGTTGACGAAAACTTGGATTTAAAAAAATCATAATTCATTCATTTAAAAAACTAAAAATAATAATTTTCCAAAAATGTTGATATTGAAATTTTAAAATGTTGAGACAATATAAGTAAATGTTGACACAGTGCATTCAAAATGTTAACAAAGATTTGAATTTTTTAAAAATAAAAGAAAATCATATTGGATTTCATTTTGTACAAATAATTCTAAATAATGCAGTAGTTCAACTGAATTTGAAAATTGATTTACTGTTGAGGAGAAAATGCATTTGAATTGAAATGTCGACTCTGGTTTATTTAAGTGTTGATATAACGTTCATGTTATTGAGTTGTTTACAATACAGTGTAAATGGGCCTTATGAGCTCATTTTCGCAATGCTGGGCTACTGTCCCTCGAATGCGCCTCCACGGCTGCTTCATTTCCGTCTCACTCGCACAGATACCACCAGCAATGGTCGCCAACCAACAATGAAGCACCTGCGAGAAGGCTGTCGTGATCCCACGAGAAAGGAGACAGCAGCCTCAACTTCCAAACTGAAATGACGTCCCATGGTCTTGGATCACGACCCTCGTACCCAAGCCCGGAGGGTATGGATATAAGAGCTGGCTGAAGAGGGACAAAACTTGGTGTGACGGAACTGGGCGTAACTGGACAAAAGTTGGTGTGATGGAACTTGGCGTAGCTGTTTCTCTCTTTCCAGATACCTCACATTTCATATGTTGCTTGTTCGAATAGATTGGAATGGAGTAAAGTTCATCTATCATTATCTGAAACTGATATGTTGACTATAGTGGAGTTTCCATGTCCACAATAACAACGTATAAACTCATTAGGTCTATATGCTACAATTATATTGCATCCAAGATAGCATTGAAGTGGTGCTGGTATCCTGAATGTACTTACGACACAAACTGAGCATAGTGCAGCTATATTGGTTCATGGTGGTGTGATAAACCAGCCAGAGATCCGAGACTACTCTATGCTATATTTATGGATTCTTTTTTCAGTTTTGACGATATTTATTGGAGGACAGGCCTCATTCTTTATTAGTTTAGATGCTATTTATCGAGTTTCTTTTAACACTGTAGTGGGGTTCTGTTACACGAGTTCTACTGCTACCACTATAGATGACATTTGTTGTTGTGAATGTGGCAAAAGGGTTCACACAGCATTGCGTTTTAGATTCTTGTTCGACTATTTCGCTGATCGACTGTGCTACTTATGGAGAAGTACTCTCTCTGTCCAAAAATATAATGATTTGTTGACTTTTAGATTTCACGTTTGACCATTCGTCTTATTTAAAATATGTATATAAATATAAAAATAGAGAACTCATACTTGTAATATACGTTGAAATAATATTTTTTATTAAGATGAGTGGTCAAACGTGATGTCTGAAAGTTAACAAATACTTACATTTCTAGACAGATGTAGTATATATGCAACCAAGCTACACGAGGATTTTGATCCGTAATTGTTACGGGCTGGACTGGGACGGACGCGGTAACACGCCGAGTCTAGGCCAGAGCCGGCCTGGCACACCGACTAGAGAGAGGCGGTCCAGCCTCTCCTGCCAAAAGTGGCTAAGAGTCCTTATTTAACAATTAGGAGAGATTGGTTTGAGTGTAGGAAAGTTTAGAGATTAATTAGGATAGTTCATATTGTGTTTGAATAGGATTATGGTTTGAGTTTGCTTAGGAGAAAAATCCCTAATATAATGAGGCAATTGTAATCCATCTCTCCAAGAAAATGGTAGGGATTATTCCCATCTACTTTCAGCTCCCTTGCGCTAGTCCTCTCTCTCTCTTTCGCCAGCCCAGCCACACGCCACAACCACCGTAGCCGCTGGCCATCTTGGTGGCCGGAACCCTAGCCCAACTATTGCACATAAAAGTAACTGGCCCATGTTTTGATTTGTGGTAACTATGATCGTATTTTCCATCATGGTGCCATTTGCAGAAACCTATTCCGAACATCACTAGGATAAAGCTGGTCTATTGATTCATATTCAGTGTCCTACTAGATCACACTGCCCTAGATGCATTACTTTAGAAAACGTTAGACGGGACATCATTTTCTCAAATAATGGTTGTACATCTTGAACACGACATTACTATTACCTCACAAAGAGGAAGAAAACACCAACCATTGAGATATATAAACCACAACACTAGACAGAGAGCAAGGCTTTCTACACGAAATGTTACAATGACAAGGTTAAGGAAAAGTTTCAAAATTCTTATGAAGGCAATACAATTATAAGAAACAATTTTGTAATGAGTCTCCTGCAGCTCCATAGCTACAACTTCCCAACAGACTTTAGATAAATCAAGAAAGCTTTGAGGTTCTGAGGATATCTCATATCTGGCGTAGCTAGTCAAAACGTAAGAGCATATTGTCCAGCGATCCCTCTCAGTGAGCGAGAAAACAGTCACTCGGAGTGATCGGCCAAGCTATCCCTGGTTTTCTCCCCTTGGTATGGAAAACCATCAACGAGGCAGAACCAGCCGCCATTCATATAGGCAATCTCAAAATCCATGCACGACTTCACCGACGAGATGACGTCGTCCTTGGACATCATACAGCTTGGCAGTGTAGTATATCTTGATAATGTTCCATTGGCCTTGTTGTTGTCTGTACCTGACCCACACTTCCAGTTCGTCGTCATAACAAGCATGCCCAGTGAACGGCAGCCTCCACATTCCAAGGCACGTCCAGTCACGCGTCTATGTCTGGTACGAGTACATGTCGCCATTATTAACAGAGACGAAGATTGTTTTTCATCCTGTATGAACAGCAGATGAGATGATTTTCTCTGCAGTCCTGATGATTGAAAAGGGTCAGTTGTCCCAACCAACTCCTTGATGCTTACGCCTAATTTCGACACGTTCTCTTGGCAATACATTCCTCCTATATCAACTGAAACAATAGTGTAAAGGGTCTGGTCTGTAGCAATGCCGGCCTGCCACGTGTTGTAGTGCAACAAGTTTCGGTGACCTAGCTAGTATGCGCCCTCCTGCTGGTATTGTAGATGACTGTGATGCTGTCTTCTCCGTGGGTGCAGGCCATGATCTTGTTGCCTATGGCCACCAATGGTGCGGCCGTGCTTTCTCTTGGAAATTCCAGCCGCATGACTGGAGGTGGGTGGCACAAAATCTTGTTGTCGTGTGGCGGTGTCCCCATGTCATTGTTGTCGTCTAGGTCTGGCAGATCTAAGTTGTGAAGTATAGGTACTGGCCCGTGCTCCACTCATCAACGGCCAAGTATAGGTGCCGTCGTTGCAGCACCTGTGCCAGCCAATTCCGATGCCTTTCTGCTTCGGTGGCGGATATAAGTTCAGATTCATCGTCGTTGCTCTCATCTAAAGAGAAGCGTTCGTGGTAGCTCTTTGTGAATGGTGGCGGCATTCAAATATGTTGTGTTTAAGGTATATATCTGCTCGATCGGAGCTATGCTGCTCTAAATTTGACCCACCAAGCACGTAGCGGCCCTGACCTAAACATTATCATACAGCCTCCCTCCCCAGATACGCTAAAGCGTATCCTATAAAAAAGATACGCTAAATCTCGGTACATAATTAATAGGGGTGGAGCTCTTGTGCTCTCAGCACCAGTAGGACACCGACGTGCTCGCTGGATCACCCAGTGCGACCTGTTGTTCACCCATTTCAACGGTCCCTACGGAAAATCGTTGTTTGCCGAGTGTATTTTATCGGGCACTAGGCAAACAACGTCTATACCAAATGCAAAACAAAAAGCTCTCGCAAAAAAATTACACTCGGTAATCTCGTTTGTTTGCCGAGTGCCAAGGAAAAAACACTCGGCAAAGAGCCCTTTACCGAGTATTTTCTCTTGCCACTTGGCAAACAAATGGGTTTGCCGAGTGAATTTTTTGCACTCGGCAAATAAGTATTTTTTTTCCTTTTCTCCTCTCAAAACTTTTCCTACTCACTAAATACAACATGTGTAACTCCATTTAATTTTTGATGTTTATTTATGTTTATTTGCTATATTTAGTTAATTAATTACATTTCAAGCAATTTTTTTGCATAAAGTCAAATTTGAACTAAAAATGATTCAAATAATAAAATACAATGAGTTATCCTTTATATTCATGTTATTTAGACCAATTTAGGACCTTACTCATGAAAAAAGAAATTTGTGATATCTTTTTTAAGAAATATGATCGCTAATGTGTGTGTGAATGATTATTAAATTGTTAAAAAATCAAATAAAGTCAGAAAATCATGAGATTTGTCATGATGTGATGGTGTCACATGTGGAAGTTATAATAAAAAGTAGAGAAGATTTCACATATGTTGTAATGTACGTTGCTTTCAAAATGAAGTGGCGCCATGGAGGTTAGCGGTGACGGACTGGGCCTGAGTGGCGTCCGCGACCCCGACTGGCCGGCACCTCTCCTGCGCAGCAGCTGTGTGGTGTGGCCTAGACTTGTGCCCGACGAATTACACTCAGCAAATACCGTTTGTCGATAACAACTATGCCGAGCCCTATTTACTGAGTGTGGCACTTGGCAAAGCTTTTGCGGATGCAAACAAGGCTTTGCCGAAATAACGATTCTTCCGTAGTGGGCTGGGCTGCCGTCCCTCGATTGCACCACCCCGGCTGCTTCATTTTTGTGTTGGACAGACACCACCATCAATGAATGCTAACTGACCCTGAAGCACCTGTGAGAAGGCTGCCGCGATCCCACGAGCAGTGAGACAAAAACCTCAACTTCCAAACTGGAATGACAATCCAGGGTCGTGGATCACCGCCCTGGTACCCAAGCCCAGCGAGTGTGGATAAGAGGAGGCTGAAGAGGTACAAAAATTAGTTTGATGAAAGTGGCCGTAGATGCTTCTCTCTTTCCTGATACCTCACATTTCATATGTTGCTTCTTTGAATTGTTTGGATCGAGTAGAGTTCATCTATCATTGTCTGCAAACTGATATGTTGAGTAGAGTGGAGTGTCCCTGTCCATAATAACATCGTATGATCCCAGCAGGTCTATATGCTACTATTATATTCCTTCCGAGATAGCATTGAAGTGGTGCTGATATCCTGAATGTACTTACGGCACAAACTGAGCGTAGTGCAGCTATATAGGTTCCTGGTGGTGTGATAATCCATCCAGATTCGAGATTAATTCATGCTATATTTACCGGGAAAATTATTTTTTCACTGGGAGGCTACACTGCCACCATTGATGGTCACTACGGGAAAACTCGACAATGCCGAATGTGCTGAAGTTTGCCAAATGTATTAACACGGATACTCAGCAAACAATGTATTTGCCGAGTGTCTACAATAAAACACTCGGCAAAGATTGCTAGCCTACCGTCAAAAATTAAAACACTCGGTAAAGATTGTTTGCCGAGAGAATTATTTTTGGCACTCGGCAAACAAGAGGATTTGCTGAGTGTATTTTTTGACACTTGGTAAACATACAACATGTGTTACTCCATGTTAAAATGTTGTATTTTTTCTTTGTTTGCTATATTTAGTTAATTAATTACAGTTAAAGCAATTTTTTAAATAAAGTCAAATTTGAACTACAAGTGATTCAAATAATAAAATAAAATAAATATTAAAATTATATTCATGTTATTTTGACCAATTTAGGATCATATCCAAGAAAGATAAAGAAATTTGACATATATTTTTTAGAAATATGACCGCTAATGTATGTATGACTGATTTTTAAATTCTAGAAAAATCAAGTAAAGTTAGAAAATCATAATATTTGTTAGGATGTGATGATATCACACGTGGAAGCTATCATAAAAAGTAGAGAATGTTTTGCAAAAGTTATTACATACATTGCTTACAAAACCAAGAATCTCCGAAGAAGAAGCTTAGAGTTGATAATGAGTTATTAAAATTGGGAGTCAAATGGATTGACGAGTTTTATTTTGGCTCCAAATAATTTTGTATAGGTGATAGATCATACAAATAAAAATTTGATTATGTTTATAATTTTTTACTAATTTTTATTTTTTTTGAAATACATATGTTTTTTGCCGAATGTAACATAGAAACACTCGGCAAAGGGTTGTTTGCCGAGTGTTTTTGTGGACACTCGGCAAACTGTCCACGCCACCAATCCGCAACCTGGCATGTGATTGGTCCATACACATCTCAACCGGATTCGCAGCCACTCGTTCCGTTCCGCATCTCTCTCTCTCTCTCGTCTCCAGGCAGCGACAGCGGCAGCTGAAGGAGGCTCTCATGCGGCGCATCCTCTAGGTGGCCCAAGCGGCGACTCCAAGGCCGCACGGATCCCGACCGGCTCGTGGCCCCGGTGAGGGATGGCGGAGGCAGGAGGCGCAGCATGTCTGTGCGGCGCAACGGCATGGTCCCCAGGCGGCGGATCCCAGGCCGCTCGGAACCTAGCCGGCTCGAGGCTCCGGTGAGGGATGGAAGAGGTGGGAGACGCAGCGGGGCGCAGATGCGCAGCCCCGGGCGGCGGCTCATAGGCCGGCTCGGTGCCCCGGTGAGGGATGGCGGACGCGGGAGGTGCAGTGTGTCTGGCGGGCACGGCCTCTCCCGGGGCTTGGTGGTGCGGATCCAAGGTGGAGGAGGAGGCAGCAGCCCCGGGCCAGCCAACGTGGCGGCGACATCCATCACGGTGCGGCGTAGGGCCGACGGCGGTGTGGTGGGGCAAGCCAGGGCGTGGTGTTTCTTTTTTTAAAAAAAATCAGGGATTGTTTACCGAGTGCTCGGTTTAGCACTCGGCAAAGGGTATGCCGAGTGCCCGATGGAAGGCACTCGGTAAAGAGCCCTTTGCCGATAAGACCTATGCCGATGAGCCTGTGCCGAGTGTGGCACTCGACAAACATTGTGCCGAGTGTTTTTCGGTGTTTGCCGAGTGTCAGTCTTTTGAAGGTGCCCATAGGTTGTAGTGAACATGGATGTGTTTATCAGGACACTCATTTAAATGTACATCTTGATAGAAAAACAAGTGAAATGTAATAAATGAAAGAACATGTTTGGTATCGTTTTAAAGCATTCTCAAAACTTAATTGATTACAGGTGCTCGGCACTGTCCAACACCACATGTGATCCGCCAAGCCGCTTCACTACAGTCCTTATGTCCATGGACCAAGTCCCATTGAGCTGCCGCACCACAGACACCGCCGAGAGAAGAGAGCGCCGCACCGTGCTACAGAACATGGTCGATCTAATTTACAGGGAAGAAGAATGGTTGCGGCGTTCATATGTGTCCAATTTTGCTTTGTGCTGTGCTGCTCTGCATTTGACCCACCAAAAGCCAGTGGCTGCCCTGGGCCAAACAGTACGGTTGGAGCTCTCGTCCTGTCGGCCCGGTGGGATCGCCGTGCTTGCTTGATCACTCTTCATCGTCATCCAAGTGCGACAACCTGCTGACCCACTGCACCGGCAGTGCTGCCGTACCTCCAGAGCGCCTCCACTGCGGCTGCCAGGTCTCTTTCTCGTGCAGACACCACCAGCGATGCCTGTAGAACGACTACAAAGCTGAATTGGAATGACATTCCAGGGTCGTGGATCACTGCCCTTGTACCCAAGCCCAGTGATTACTGATAAGAGTTGGCTGGAGAGCGAGTGACCACATTTGGTTTGATGGAAGCGGGCATTGCTGCTCATCTCTTTCGTGGTACCTCACATTTATTATGTTGCTTCTTCGAATTGTTTGAGATCGAGTGGAGTTCATCTATCACTATCATCAAACTGATATGTTGAGTACAGTACAGTGTCCCTGTGCATAATAACCATGTATGATCCCAGCAGGTATTCTATTATTATAGTGTTTTCCTGTATACTAGCATTTATCCCGACATTTGTTCATCCCACTAAGAATTACTCACATACTCGTGTCCCTCTGGATTGTTTTTCTTAGATGTACGCACTAGGGTTCTGGTGTGCCATCAAATCATTGAAGTGGTGATGGTATCCTATATGTATTTCCGGCACAAACTGAGCATAGTGCACCTAGATAGGTTCTTGGTGGTGTAATCAATCCATCTAGATTCAAGAATAATGTATGATATTTTTATGGCAAATTATTTTTGCACTAGGAGGCTACGCCATCACCGTTGCTGGATATAATTATATATCAAGACACCGACCTAAATGTACTTCTTAAAACAAAAAAAAACCCATCCAAATATACTCACTGAAGAAAATAGTAAGCACAGGTAAAAACATGTTTGGTAATGTTTTATAGCATCTTGAAACATTTATTACAGGTGTCAGACGCTGTCCAATGCCACATTGCCGCATGTGACCCGTAAGCCCTAGGAAACCAATGCAGAACCCTTGATACGCTCGACTACAGTCCCCAACTTACCTCTAGAGCATGTACATTATGCAAACCACTCAGCCTAATGATTTAGATTCGAATTTGTAAGCAGGAACCGAGTAGAAAAACTTTTCAACTATTTGTTTCCATTTGTAATTATGGTGGAGAAAATGTCATCTTGAAAATTGTAAGCATCTTTCCAACATGGCATCATTGTAGTAGTGTACATTGAAAATTCAACTGGACCCTGCTACAAGGTCAATTGGAGCCCAAGTTATTTTGTTGAGGCACATCAATCCCAGAAGACTGTCCTAATGGCTAGGTGAGGTAATTAAGGTGGTTCTCCCCATCGTAGCACTAAACACAACAATGCGTACCTCATACGGATATCAGACATGGTTATTGTGCTACCGGTGGGAGTGCCCACTGGTTCCAAAGGCGTGATGACGGGGCCAACAAATATGTCACAAGGAAATTGTTATATTCCATCACATATTTAAGATTGAGGAAGCCAATTCATATGGTTGACAGAACTTCATCTGTCGTACTAGTCTTTTGGGTTGAGGACACCAATGACCTCCTTTGTTGTGGCTAAAATTGCGCTTGTTTGGTATGGCCATTGTGACCTAAGCTAGCGGCAGAGGGCTCGTGGGTATACAAGCTAAGACGCTCTGTTAGATAGCACTACTCATTATTGTAAAATTGTTACATAAATTCACCATGTGCAAAAATATGTTCCACCTGATGTGTTTTTTCCATAAGTTCACATGTGCATCATTATCGTTCCCCTTAGTTCTTTGTTCCAATAATACTGGCACTAGTGAAGAGGAAATATTGGCACTTAGGGGGTGTTCGTTTCCATGGGCTAAAGGGCTAAAACTAAACATTAGCTCTAGGAAACGAACGGGAGGGCTAAAGTTTGGACTAATCTTTAGCTCTAGAGAGAAAGAAGGGCTAAAAGAAGGCAAAACTTTATCCCTCCAAGAGGTGCTGAAGTTTAGCCTAAATTTTAGTAGCTAAACTTTAGCCCCTAGAGGAAACGAACACCCCCTTAGTTCTTCCATTGTGACAAGAACTCCAGAACTCAATGGAGAGGAAATGATGGATGTGTGTGGGATGAAAAGGAAAAAGGCAATCACAATCCACTTCCCTGTGGCCTTTTCCAGTTCGTCACCACGTTGATTAATTGCTCCTAGTTGAAATCCTATATAGATATGATATGTCTGCTTTCCTCCTCTATCTACTTATTAGGAACAAAGGAGAGTTGCTGGGCATCTAGAAAAGAGCAGCAGGAAGCCTAGCATACTAGAAGGTCGTTTTTATGTATCAGAGTTCAGATTGCAAAGCATTCGCGCGTGATTATTCACGTGTCATGGGGAATGGTTATGAGCGCTACTAATGGTAGGCCTTGTTCCGCACAAAGTTGGACAATACGATAAATCTTTCGTGTATATTGCTTGGAAAAATAGTGAAACATGTCCGTTTCTAGCGGGTACATGTTGGTGCGTGTAACACACACCGTTGAGACTACAAGCATACAGGCCAACGTAGTATAGCTTTTCCCATATAAGAGTATTCCAAGGTTCTATCGAATATAAGGACCAGCAAGCAAACCATAAGCAATCTACTATTAAGTCTAGGGAACTAATCGTAAGCATTAAGCACAACTCCTTATCAAGATAAACGAGAGAAATTAGGATAAGTGTTGAAGTCTTGATCGTCACGAGGGACAATGCCGATCCACACAAGGACAAGAAAATAAAATGAAAGCTGAAATCCAAATCAAATAATCCAAATAAACAAGTCTTAACCAGATAAGAATGAAGAACACACCAGTAGCATAGATTGTAGTTCATGGCAAAAAGATATTCTCTTATTATTCAATGAAGCACATCAATCTATCATCCCCTCCAATCTCACACCCACACACCTGAGTTGTTTGTTGCGAATGTGTCCCGACGGCGGCTAATAAGGTAGAAGAAGAGGCACTACAATGAGCACCTATTAGCATTGTATCACTTGTAAGTTTTTCATGTGACCGTGTACAATGGTGGCTAACAGCGGTAATAGCTAAATAACACCGACATGATAAACAACGCACCAACTGTTGTATCTAAGGTTGGTGCCAGTCGGAGGGATGTGCTGATTGGCACAACATGAACATAGCATAATTGCAACAAGTAGAAGACAAAAGAAAGCATGAGCGCAAGACAGTTCAACTAATATAGCGCACAGAAAATCACCACCATCACTTACTACGACGACAACAGCATCAGGATCTGGAGCCTTGGTCTAATTGAATTCATAAAGTAACTAGAGCCTAATTAGAGCTTCACCACATGGCTCAACTCATCTTAGAACCCTAGCTAACTCGTACGACTAGTCAACTAGAACCAATCTTAGAACCCTAGCTAGCTCTGCATGTTTTGGCTCCCAACTCAAAATACTTTGACTATATGACAATACGTGTAGAGATTGGTGACTATGCCCATGTCACACCCCCGGTGTCAGAAAATTGTTGAAGACAAATTCTAAAATTACCTTTTGACAACGTACAAGCCCAATATGAAATTTTTAGCTGCATGTACAATATTTTGAATTTCAAATTCGTACAAATTCAAGTTGTCTTGAGGTCGGGAAAAATATGTTTTCAAAAATAAAAATCTACACAAAGTCCCAGCATTTTTCATCCATGGGAAATGCTCCAAATAGATCATGGGACCTTAACTTTTACCTATATTTGGAGATTTTTCAAATTTAATTGGTAAAGCGTTTGGACATAAACTCTTCATGTGTGTCAGTTTCTAAAGCCGTCTACCCTAGGAAAATTTTAGCATGAATTATTGAGTTCTACAAGTATTTTAATTAGATTTTATATTTTGGAGAGGAATCACACTTGGGAACAATCAGGAAAAACACAAATGCTAGAATATTCTTTGGCATCTTCCTTTGTGGCCTGCTTGTCATCCAAACCCTCTCGCTCCTCTCATGCCTGGACCCTGCCCGGCCGCCCCGTACACTGGTGCCACCACCTCACTCCATCGCAGCATAGATCACACCACCGAAAAGATGTGCGAGGTCTCACTCTACTGTCTGGTGCTAGTCATTATCCGTTGCAAACAAATGCACGTCGTGTATTAATTGGTTTTCCGCAAATAAGTTCACCGTCAACCACTGCCACCTCTATTGACGACCACTAAGTACCATATATCTATTGTCATATATCTCAATATAAAGGAAAGAACTAACATGAGCACCTCATATATTGTTCAACTATAATGTAGTTCCACTTGTCCTTGTACTTTATTTGTTGCAGGTGAATTACAAATAAAGACTTGTGATCAAGGGGCAAAGTGGCAATTGGAGCACGGTCGAAATCAAAATTGGGGAATTCGTCCCTTCATGGCGTTGTACCACCGCTTCTCACCCTCGCTCGTAAAGGTGAAACCCTCATCAACCACGTGTGGAATGTATGCAGACGGTTGAGGGATACTGGGGACGGCGCCTCGGTGGTGGATGGTGTAGGCGTCCCACGATGAACCGACGGACGTCATCTCCACCTCCCCCACCACCCAGTCGTCGTACACCGCGAAAATCCCCCTTGTGGAGTGGACGGTGCTGCCGGAGTTGGTGCGCCGTCGCACCCTCTTGCCGAGGCTACGGATGGAAGAATGGTGGCTGTCCATCTCCTACAAAAACAAAGTGATGTGTGCAAAAATGTAAGAAGTACAAAAGTGGAAGAGTT
This sequence comes from Chloris gayana, assembly GCA_031894775.1. Lineage (NCBI taxonomy): Eukaryota > Viridiplantae > Streptophyta > Magnoliopsida > Poales > Poaceae > Chloris > Chloris gayana. The sequence continues at coordinate 33,283 of JAUNZO010004905.1, forward strand.
ACCGGACTCTTGTGTGGGAATGGGGCGTAAGGCCCCTCTTTTATAGTGGTCAAGACTTCCAAGGGAAGGAACCCATATGTCGATTCAAATTCAAACTGTGCTGATCGGCACAAGGTAGTGTCGATCGCCACATTTCAAATTTGCTCTCATCTCAATGTTTTCTGACCACTGTAGTACCTGACTCCTATCCTCCATCGTGCTCCTGGTACACCATGCCCCGTCAGGGGGCAGCCATGATTCTGCAATACTGTTGACCGTGCCGATCGGCATGGGTGGTGTGCCGTTTTCAGATCCTGCCTGGTCAATCCCCCTGTGTGCCACACAGCTGCATGGCTGTCAGCAGGGTGTCCTCTTCCCAATGCGTGCCTCCTCCTGTCGCAGTAGGGGCATCCATGCTCAGGTGCCGGTTGGCACAGCGGTGTGTAGATCGGCACATATCTCTACACCGCATCTCGCCTGCAGCCGTGATGTTTCTACTTTTCCAGGAAATCCTGTAGTGTTCACACTTGAGTGCCAATCGGGACGAGGATGTGCCGATCGGCACTTGATTCCTCCTCGTGCATATCTCTATGTTCTTCCGCAGAAAATCAAGTTCCTATTTTCCTACAACAAGCAACACATTTTTGTGCACGTAAAATATGTTAGGTTTTTATTTAATTACCTTGAGTACTATTCCCTTCCTTAAATCATAGTGAGAATTGTTTCTCAGGATTTTCCACCGTTTTGGGCATCATCAGCTTCACTTCCTTGATACAAGGTCATCAGTGCTGATCGGCTCATGACAATGTAACGGGTTTGATCATGGAGGACGTGGAGGGGGAGCAGGAGAAGGAGCTGATGATGAAGGCTCTGGAATGGAGAGATAAGGTGCCAGCTGCTGCACTCGCCCTACCTGCTGCTGCAGTAATTTTTGCTTACACACGAAATCAGATATATTATTAATCATGTACTGTATCTGTTTCTTTCTCCTTTGCAGCAATTAAGATCGTCCTCACTCTGAAAGCTATTAGTCCTGTGAAAGTCACAACATGTTTGCATACCATCCATGTTTAGTTTCTTTGTTTGACTACTCACTAACTGACTGCATGGGCTCCTTATACCCATAACTGAGCCATGCTTGGATTATGTGGTAACTATGAGCATATTTTGTATCAAGAATCCGTTTGCTTTTGATACCCTGGGAAAATGACCAAGGCAAATTTGCTCTACCGATTAAGATTTAATGGCACCAGTTTTTATATCTCTCTTGTCTTTACCTTTTTAAAAAGAAATGTATGTGCGTAGTTCAAGTTTTCGACGGATTCACCAAGGAATATTTTGGTTGCTTTTGGCACATTGCTTACTACTAGGTTGGATCGAATGTCAACCTGTGGAGGCACCAATTGTTACTATTGGACAAATTTCTTCTTTCTTTTTCATCTTGTTCTTTGCCATAACGCCCATTCTGGGACGAGTTGGAAGAGGAATTTAAAAATATCACACGGATGAGACTCATCACACCGGATCAGTCTCTTAGACGGATGAGACTGATCACACCTGATCAGTGATCAATTCTGGCACAATGAATTTATGAGTTCTTTTACACAATGAATTTGCAAGCAGATGAGATAAGAGGGATGCCTAGACCAGAATGCCATATTGCCTTACCAAATGTCAGATGGAATTCCAATATCTTCAAAACGGTTGTATGTATAGAACATGTCATAATATTATTGCCTCACCAATAATGCATAGACCCCTACACTACTACAATTTTGCTCTATAGTGGCGGATGCAATTTTGGCGTTAGTGACGGACATTATAAAAACCACCACTATTTTGTCCTCTGCAACGATGTCTGCTACTACGCATAGAAAACTGTGGCGGACACCACTGGCCCGCAACTGGGACCGCCTAGCCCATAACTATGTGTAAAAAAGTAGTGACGGACACAACTGGCCCGCTACTATATTGTGTAGACTAGAACACTGGGCCTATAAAAACAACTCCAAACCCTAACCCTAAAAACACTTCACTTTTGTCCCCACCTCTCTCTCTCTCTCACTCTCAGATACATGCGGCGGCCTACTCCACCTTCCCGACGGCGGCAGCGCGGCTGGACCACTGCGTCCCCGGCGCAGACGGTGGCTCCTCCGCGGCGCCGCTCCTCTCCGCTATGGCACGCGGCGCCGATCCTCTCCGCTCCTCCGCGGTGCATTTATCTCATAGTGGCGGACTACCACTTTACTTGGTCGCGGATTCATTTCCACCACTACATTTACTCCATCTTGGTGACAGAGACCCAGTGGCGGAAATGCATTCCGCCACTATGCTCATTTTTTGCCCGTCATTGTAGAGCTATATTCTAGTAGCGTTGGGACCAAAAATGTTATGACAACAATATGATTAACCGAAGCTTTGGAAAGGAGTTGCTGGATCTTTGTAGGTACTACTGCTCTGCAGAATTAAATTAAATCAGGAAAACTTTTAGGCTACGAGGATATCTAGGGCACCTAGACAAACAGAAAGAGCATATTGTCAGTTGATCCATGACAGCGAGCTCTTCGTTGTTGCCGTACCTTGCGAAATAGTCACACGGAGCTCGCAGTGGTGGACAAGATTGGGTTTAGAAAATCGCCTTGGACATCACCAGGAAAAAGCTGCGCTACTGATTGAGAAGAGATTAAATGGCCTAGATCACAATGCCATCAATGCATTACTTCACAATTCCACTTTCTTCAAAACGGTTGTACATCTAGAACATGACATAATTGTTAGGCTCACTAATAACGGACTGACCATTGGTACCCAAAACGTTACGACGATAATATGATTACGAAAAAGTTCGGAAATTAAGAAACAGTTTTTAAAGGAGGCTCTGTACTAGGTACTACTACCCTACGGACCTAAATTAAATGAAGAAAGCTTTGAGGTTAAGATTATATCTGGGGAACATAGACAAACCGTAAGAACATATTCTCGGTCGATCCCTGATAGCAAGCTCCCTGTTCTTACCGTACCTTGCACAAAATAAAGTCACGCGGAGCATGTAGTGGTTCACCTTGTAATCCCTTGTTTGTTCCATTTTGTCCGGAAAACCTTCAATGAGGCAGAACCAGCCGCCACCAATATTGACCATCCTAAAATCCTAGCACGACATCACAGACGAGATACAATTCCTTGCTCGTCTTACAGGTTGGTACTACGGTATAGGTTCCTTGTCCTGGAGATGGTACATCACAGCAGACAAGGTTCCACTGGCTTTGTTGTTGCCTGTAGCCAGTCCATGCTTCCAGCTCCTGATCATAACTGACGTGGCCAGTGAACGGCAGCCTCCACGGTCCGAGGCACATCGATGCGCGCCTCTCTGTGTGGTACGAGTACGTCTCACCATTGCTAACAGAGAGGAAGATTCTTTTTCCTCCTGGATGCACAGCAGTTGAGGCCATTTCTCTGCAGCCATATCCGTACTGATCATTCAAGGGAATCGGCAAAGGGTCAGTTCTCCAAGCCAACTCCTTGATGCTGCGGCCTAGTTTGGACACGTTCTCTAGGCAGTACATTCCTCCCGTCTCACCTGAAACAAAGGCGTAAAGCGTGTCGTCAGTAACCATGCCCGCCTGCCATGTGTTGTAGTGCAACACGTTCGGGTGACAGCGTCTTCCTCGTCAGTGCAGGCCATGATCTTGTTGCCCACGGCCATCAATGGTGCCGCTGTGCTACCTTTTGGTAACTCCAGACGCATGGCTGGAGTTGGGAGGCGCCTAATCTTGTTGTCCTCTAGCTTGTCGCTGCTGTCATCTAGCAGATTTAACTTGTACAAGCTGAAGCCTTTTCTCCAGTCATCGACGGCCAAGTACAGGTGTCTATGTTGCAGCAACTGTGTGCCAGCAAGTTCCGTCGGACTTCTGCTTCGTTGGCCGCCGATTTAACTTCAGATTCGTCGCTGCTCTCATCTGAGTTGCTCCAGTCGGACCAGTACGATCGGAACCGACTCTGCATCCACCGCCGCCGTTCTGCCAAGTCCGTGGAGCCGTGCTGCCGGAACGATGTGAGAAAGAAGAGGGTGGGGGAAGGATCCCGAGAGAAGCGAGCGCCGCACCGTGCTGCAGAACATATGATCGATCTAACAGGGAAGAAGAATGGTTGCGGCGTGTTCGGATGTGTTTTGTTTGGGGATTAATTAGGGTGTTGATTTGATTTTTTTGAGCAATCACGGGATTTCAGTGTTGATGATACGCTCGGGGCTGTTCTGCTCTATGTTTGACCAACCAAGCCCGTGAGGCCGTGACATCCTGGCCCGAACATTAGCATGCCCTCCCAGTACGATAAAGCTGAGCATGAACTAACAGTATGGGTGGAGCTCTGAGGCTGTCAGCTTCTTGCACGCTTGAACATCCAAGTGCGGCTTGTTGGCTTCTTGCTCACCAACTCCCGTGGCTGTACACACCAGCGATGGCTTCTTTTCCTCACGTCGCTACCCGGATCCATACAACGCCGCTACAGTGCCGTAGTGTAGTAGTGTGTGCTACCTTCCCTTGTGTGCACCTCTGCGGCTGCACACACCAGCGATGGCTGTCGACCGACCATGAAGCTCTTACGAGAATGCCACCGCGATCCCACCTGAACTTGGACAGCAACCTCGACTCTGGAATTGGATCGAAGTTCCACGATGATGGATCACTGCCCTAGTACCCGAGGCCAGTAACTATCGATAACAGCAGGCTGAGATAGACAATTGTTTCAAGGAAACCGGGTCTAGTTGCTCGTCTCTTTCCTGATACCTCACATTTCTTTTGTTTCTTTATTTGATTGAAATCGAGTCTATAATAATGATATGTTAAGGAGAGTGGAGTGTCCCTGTCCATAATAATGAGGTATCCTCCCATAAGGCATTCTACTATTATATAGTTCTCCAAGATAGCATTTATGCACGCATTCCCTCATGCCAGTTAGAATTACTCACGTACTTAGATATGACCCATAGAACTATTTTCTTAAATGTATGCTCTAGCATTCTGGTGGCATCAAAGCTGTAGTAGTGGTCGTATCCTATAGGTACCTCGGGCGGACACTGAGCATAATGCACATAGGGCTCATGGGTATGAATATTGAAAAGCCAAGCTGCACTATTAGACAGCATACGATTCATCACTATAAACTATTATATAACTTTACCTTGTCCACTATATTTGTCCCACTCTGATGATGACGTCTCCACGATAGATCTGCTTAAGCTAAAGTCACATCCAAGATACAAGTTGCCTCCAATTGAGCCGTCGCATCCGATTCGGATTCAGCAGACCACCCTGGACGGTTTTGATGATTTCTCTTTCATACGACATGGGAATGGGGTATTTCCAGAGACGTTACGACGAAATTGTCATTTTAGTTCTGGTCCCAGCTCCAGAATTGTTGTGCATCATGCTAAGTGATCACGACAAGGTGTTGTGTCTCCTGTTTGGGCCAACTTGGCCTTGTATTGTGTCAGGCCTGAAACCCATGTTGTGGGCCTTAGACCTAAAACTCAGTAGTCACCACCGTTTAGATTCGGGTTTTGTTTAGTTCGAGTTTTCCATCGAGAAACTTCGATTGATTCATTGTAATTGTGGCGATAAGTCTTTTTACTATGATCCAGGATCCTTGTTCTTGCTCTCCTCGACGGTGGCAATTAGTCCTTTGGAACTGAGTCCTTGAACTCCAAATATATTCGAGTGTTCATTCATGTTTGCAATTTCAGATTGCGTGTATATACCCTCATGCTTGTGTTCTTGATTCGCTTGCAGGAAAAGCCTTTTCGGCAAGGACAATCAAGTTGTGATTTGTTGATAACCAATGGAGCGGTGATGTAGAGCTTGTAGGATCGAATCGTGCTTGATTCGAAGCCTGATTGTCAACGTCGAGATCTCCAAAATCGAATCATCCCTGTACCTCTCGGAGGATCTGCCCTAGATCCTATCACACTCAATGAGTTTTTCGAAGATTTCACATGAACCCATAGCGTTACCCTTATTTCCTAGTTCAAATAATATTGGCACCCTTCTGTCATCATGAGAAGAACTCAAGAACTTAGTGGAGAGAAAATGATGAGCATTCCTGGAATGAAAAGTCATCAGGCAAGCAGAATCAACTTCCCTCTAACCTTTGAAGGTTCCATCACTATGACAAGAACCACTTTGATTGCTCTTGGGTGAACTCCTATACACATACGATGTGGCTACTTTCCTCCTCTACGTAGTTAGGAACACGGGAGAATTTTTTGGCACCTCGAGAAGAGAAGCAGGAAGCCGGTACCACATTAGAAGGTTGCTAATATATATGCATCAAAAGTATTAGAGTTTGTTTTTGACCGCAGTCAGCAGGGGAGACCCCTACCTATTTTTATATTCAATTTTATAACTAAAGTTGTGTACAAGGAAAAGGCCCTAGGCCCAAAAAAGATCCTAATATAAGAAGTGTAAAGGTACAGATAATTATATATGAAAGCATCAATCACTACCTTGACTGCAGGTTTGGCTCTAAGAGCAACCTATTCCAATTATGACTTGAAAGATCTCCTCCCGGATTGCAAGGTAAAGACTTGTTGTCAAACATAATTCCATTTCTATGACACTGGATTGTCCAACATCCAACATTGAGTACTTCCCTGAAAATTCTGGAATTGAAATTGTGTCATGCAAGTAGAAGCAGGCCTAGTATTGCAATGTATGTTAGTTGATCGCCAGCACCTTCTACTAAAACTGCATTGGAACAAAAGATTCAAAAGTGTCTCCTCTGGGTTGCCATGACATAGGATAAAGTTACAATCTTGACGATGTTTATGTTAAAACTACATTGGAAATGTATCAATGTTCAGGTTGCAAAACTTTCGTGTGATTGTTCATCCGTGAGTTAGTTATAATCACTACTGGCCTTGTTCCGCACAAAGTTGGACATTTCGATCAATATTTCATTTTTATTGCTAGTAAAATGGTGAAATTTGTCTGATTTCAGTGAGGCTACCAAATAAAGGAAATTGATCAATTGGTGCCAGGAACATTCTTTATATCTCGGAATGGATGTCATTATTAATCATGGTAGTGTGTTTTACGATACTTCAATATAACCCATTCATCGTACCCATATTGTTATATAGAACTGGTCTGCACCTGCAATCTAATCTGACATACTATTTTTTTTGGTGAGGACAATAACTTCACCATGTGAAAAGATATCAAGACATACTATACTTTACTCCATTTTCAATATTTTCACATGTTATATATATTCTTATCAACCTGTGCAGATTCACATGTATAGTTTACTCTTAATTTGGAGAAAAAAAGGGAATAAACATGTTTCCTCACCAACAAGAACATGATAAGCATTGCACTATTGCCGACAAACTGTGCCTTGTTCTTTGGATATGACAATTGTCATACCGAGCTGCACTCTTATACAGCAGGATTCATCATTATGAAATTATTGTTATATAAGTTGACCATATCCAAAAAAATATGTTCCACTCAATGTCTTTTTCATGGAGCGCAACTGATGCACGTGCTTGAATGAAAATATCAGGCCAGCATAATCCACTTTCCTCTGAACTGTGACAGTTCGTTGCCATGTTGATTGCTCGTGGTTGAACGCCTATACAGATCTGATGTGGCTGATTTCCTCCTGTATATATTACCTCCGTTCCAAAATGTAAGCATTTATTGACTTTTCAGAATTATGTTTGACCGCTTGTCTTACTCAAAAAATTTATGGAAAAATAAAAACAAATACATCATATTTAAAATATATCTAACAATAAATCAAAATATAACAAAACAATCAATATTCTTGTAAATTTTTTGAATAAGACAAGCGGTCAAACACGATTATGAAAAGTCAACAAATGCTTACATTTTGAAACGGAGGTAGTACTTTGCAACACGGGAGAATTGTTGTGTATGTAGAGAACAGTAGCAGGAATTAAATAGCACATTAGAAGCATTCGTGGTTGCTCCAATCGGATGATCGGGAGTGGACTTTGTATATGCTGCTGCCGGAAAGGACCAGTGGTCTGTCTGGTCCATGGCTCTGTGCTACCGTAACAAGATGAGAATAACAGGAAGAACTGAAGAAGGATCCCGAGATAAACAAATGCCACACAGTGCTATGGAACCTGATCTAATAAAAGGAAGAACTGAAGAAGAATGATTGCCGCTTTCAGATGTTTTCAATTTAGGGCATTGATACGCTCGGCGCTAGTGACCTCCTATATGGAGTGTGTTTTTTAGCGTTCAGGAGATCAGCCCATTAGACCATTTACACTGGACCAGGAATAATCCAATAACACGAATATGATATCAACATTTCAATAGAATAGTGTCAACATTTCTCTCTGAAAATATTGAGATAGAATATTTAGAATGTTGAAATATTATAAATAATCATTAACACAACTAGTATACTGCCCGTGCTAACGCTACGATGATATTAATATGCAAATCAATCAGCCTTCTGAAGTATATTTCTTACAACTCTACGTACGAACAATGAAGAAGAGATGCCACCATAACTATATTTCTAACATATTGTATCAGTGAATAATTAAATCATAGTTTTATTAGCTCGAAAAAGTTTTAGGACTGAATTGTTACCATCATCACAGATGCAGGAATGAACTACTGCATATCCTTTAATATTAGCATCACAAATAAAAAATCCATCTACCACCAATTAAAGCCACTCTTTATGAACCGTGGCGGTCTACAATAACACAAAGCTTTTGGCAACATCAGTCTCTTCACCTCCCAATCCAAGGAGCTAAAAGGAAACTGCTCGCATATATATTGGCGGCTGCTGTTGTCTTGCTTCATATGAAGCTTGACGAAGGTAGTGTCGCTAGTGTCGTCAGTCCTCATGTTGGCATATGACAGAGGATGAGGCACGGCATGTACGTCTCTATGTACATATACTTAGGCCTTGGCTTCCTCATTGCTCCAAAAATCTGTTCAGGGTTTGAACAAAGAGAAGGCTCTACAGAGGGTACTGATATTTCACATTGATTTATCAGGCAAGGTGTTCCCACTCCCAATAAAGAAAAGTCCTATGTATGTACTACTTCATACAATAAGATCTCCAAAAGCTTATATGTACTACTTCATAAGAAAGCCTTATCCCATGCGGCCATGCCAAAGAAACCAAAAGAAGTTAGGAGGTAACAAAATTGCTTCTGTCATTGTGGTTAATTAATATTTTGTTCAACATACAAACGTGTGTCTGTTGATTAAACAATCAGTTCTATCATAAACAGCTGACTGAAAGTAAAAAAAAAGTAAAATATGCAAATGTCGGAGAGTAGCTCAACAGTGCAAATTCAGAATATTTTTTGGCAGGCTAATTCAATGTTCAGTCAAAAGAAATACATACTCCTCCCTTACCATATTGTTGTCCTAACGACAGCAATATGGTAAGGGAGGAGTATTTTTAGTTTTTCGGAATCATACCTGGGATGTCGTATGACCTTAGGTTACATCCTGATCAAACCCACTCAGTCCTACAGTAACACAACAATAATATTCATTTTCTTGTTGTATCTTCCTCATTATCCGAATCAAATTATCTACTTCAATTCAGAAGTATTGCATGGCCTATACCACTGATTAATTCACACACCATGCTGATCCTGCTAAACCTGTAAATAAATCAATAGATGGGAGTCAAGAACAGTAGATTACATGTCGTACTCACATATTAGCAGAGGAGATTAGTATCTTAGGTGCACCCAGAGAAAAAATTTCACGTTTTTGGAACCAAGACAATTTGATGAACACCAAGTAACATGGGATGTCCTATTTGAGAAAATATAGGAACAAGAATCAAATTAATTAATCATGCCCAGCTAGCGCTAGAGTTTCATTCTTAGTGATGCATTAAACAACGAAAAAGCATTTATCAAAGAAGATATAAAAATGTTCCAGTCACAAAGAATCATCTAAGAATGACATCATCAACAAACAGACAGTATCTCCAATACTTTCCCATCTCTCCCCCAGTGCCTAACCTTGCATAACTCTCACTGTAAATATATTGACAATCTTGACCAATAGACAATTCATTTGCCATAAAGAAATACTTCTTGGTTGCACGGTATTCTCGGATATACTTGGCACTCCCTTTTTTGTTGCTCTTCATTCCTCTTTATACATTCCTCCTCAGAAATTATTGATTGTCTGTCAGAAATATCAATGGACAATATGTTTATATTTTTCCTTACCAAAACTGATGTGATTTTTGGAAATAAGAACATACCCCCTTGTATGTTGTTAGATATGCTCCGAAATTGAGTGTGGTGTCCTTTTGACGTGCTCATGGCTCACAGGCTGATGCTTCTGTTGTAAAGTTCTCTCCTGTACTGCTGTACAAAGTCTAACAATTGATGGTGTCGCTTAAACAAATGTACAGAACCTGCTGGGAGTGAAATCCTGGCACTCCCTCTTCTGCCGGTGTGCTTCATCTCCTTCAGCCAATGATTCACCTGGCCTCTTCAATGGATTCCTGTTAACTGTTGATACAATGACGATTTATCAAGTGAGAACAATAGAAATCCTCCACTATTAATGCAATCAGAGCAACTGTCAATAATGGAATCCAGCATGAACTGCATTGCCCCCTCGGCTCAGAAACTACCCTAATCCCCACAGGACAATCGCCGAAAGACTGGAAACGACAGCAGAAACAAAACCCCAAATAAACCCTTTGGAAAAAGAAAATGTTGGTTACCATCCGCAACAAAGGTCATCCCCGCCGCGGAACCAGCAGCGCCCATCCCCTCGTCTTCGCCGTCAGGCTACACCCCCGCTTCCGCATCACTCATCAGGAGAGGGGAAGAGACGGTCCCGATAGATCAGCGATAATTAGGATCTGGAACCTGCCATCATCGAGATGATAGAATTGAATGGGAATGAAAGAAATTAGTTGAATCAAATAGTCTTGGCCCAAATCTTGCCAACCAAAAAAGAGGGTAAGGGATAGCACTATTACCTGCCGATGCAGTTGGAGGTGCAGCCTCGGGAGCGAACCAAGCGCGGTGGGCACGGAGCCGTGGGGATCTCTCCTTGGAGCGAGTCGCAGGCGAGTCTCGTGGGGATATCTCCGTGGAGGCAGTTGCGGGAGAGGACGAGCACACGGAGGCGGCGCAGCAACCAGATCGGTGGGAGCGGGCCCAAGAGCATGTGCGACGGCAGGGCAAGCACGCTAAGGCTCCGCAGCGCCGATGAGGCTGGGCGGCGGGAGGTGGCGAAGGATTTCCTCGAGCACGTCGTGGGGAGCGGGAAGCGGCGGAGCCAGGCACGCAGGGAGAGGTGACCGGCGGGCGGAGGGGAATCCTACCCCTCGCAAGCGAGCGCATATGAAGGCTGGCCGTCACGGGCGAGCGGGCATGCGCAAGGGCTGGCTGGGCCCACCTCTCGTGGGAGGGGGCGGAGGCCGCCGGCGGGGCAGTAGCGAGAGCGGAGAGGGCGACGAGAAAGGACGACAGACGGTTTTGCAGATGGGTATAGATCCGACTCAATGGGCGGGCTACGGTGGTTTCCGATCCCGATCCTTGGCCGTTGATTTTAACGCAGTTTGTATCGGCCTTTGGATATGTAACACTGTGACTCGTGAATTTAAGGGGTGGAGATCCATCAAGTTCATTATAAGCAATAGTGTCGCAAGCTCTAACTTACACTCCACTCAACTACAAATAGCAACAGTGATGTATTATCATCATAATGTGATCAAAAGGCAACAACAACAGTCAACAACCAAGGTGAAAATGCTAAGCATGAACAGAAATATATCTGTTTTAGTTATATGCCAGTGGTTTGCAGCGAAACTGAAAATTTAAAATTAGCACAATAGGTATAGACTTGTGAATAGTTACATTCCCATGTATTACATCAGGATTGAAAAACAAATATAACACACAGTAAATGCAACAATTAATATCTTGCATCACTCAATTTGGTTTGACTCTAGCATGGCATTTTTCATGTCATCGAATACAACATAAGAATACGTTCACTTGCTTGTATTTTTCTTTTCCTTTTGAGCTACCAGCAGCTATATTAAATGTATTACGAGATCAAATGGTCAACATCACAACCACACTTCTATCCTAGTAGAATACAAATGCATGCCAACATAATCAAATTTATTTTGAAAAATTATTCTACCACGCTCCAATTTTGAATCTGTCGATATTCCTAATGCATGCAATGCAAGATACAACACACCTGACTTGCCCATAAAGTGACCAGACATCGAAATTAAGATGTAGATGTTCGATATTTTGAGCCAAAAGACAAATTACTTTCGATAGAAAAAACAGATATACTACACCATAGTCAGGCATAAACTTCCACCAAAGTAGCTGCGAGTATCGTGGCTCTATAAATTACTTAAAAAACTATTAAAATAACTAAAACATTTCATCAAAGTAGTTGATACATTCAAATTTGGCAGTAAACAATAATTAGCTCCGTGAGCACCACTCATGGTGTTATCCTGGCCCGGAGATGTATTTATATTTTTTCTATCCTATTCCTGATATTCCGCCACATATCTTTTAGTCACATTGTTTTGGGACAATGATTTAACAGTATTTGTAGGACAAGTTTTTTGTTTTTTTTCTCTAAGTGCAAGAATGCAGCTTGTCATCTGATTAGCTCCCTGAGCACCACTCATGGTGTTGTCTTATATATTCATATTTTCGTATCCTGGCCCCGATATTCTGCCCACATATCTAAGTGCAAGAATGCAGCTTGTCATGTGATCTTTTTTGAAACCTTTATAGCACATCAGGTGTGTCAGGATGGCTACGGAGATGCAGGGAATCAGAATACTGCGACCATGACGTGTAGTTCAGCCACTAACCTCTCTCTGTATTTCAAAAATAGACTCAACTACTTGCTTCTCAAATGGTTTTTGTTGTTGTAATTGTTTTCGAGCTTGAAACTCTTCACTCCGCTGTTGCATCCGTTCGGCTAGATCTGCTTGGATCTTACGAAAGGAAAGAGTCGAAAAATAAAAGAACCACGAAAGGAAGGAGGAGGAGGAGGATTGGGGAGGAGAGCAGAGCTCTTACCTGCAGTCAGATCTGGAGGAGGGGAGGGCCACCCAAGGAAGCACAGGAGGAAGTTGTCGTGCGGGTCACCGGCCGAAGGATAGGCAGACAGCCGGCGTGTGGCGGTGCAGCGCGGATCAGCCCTCGAAATCAGCGAGATCCCTCCGCTAGGAGCCCATCCAAATCCCATCGTAGGACATCCTGAGATCAAGAACACCGGAGTGGTCGTGGAGGATGAAGGGGCGAAGTCACGGAGCTCCCGTTCCTCTTGGACCAGACGCAATGCGGCGCGTGGGACAACGGGCAGAGAAGAGGCTGGCGGCACATGGTTCTGCAAGCAGAGGAGAGGCCAGTGTCCGGCACGCGGTGATGCGGTTGGCGTGGCCGCGTGGGCATGGGTGACAGCGGTTGGCGGGCGGAGGAGAGGCCACCAGCGCCGCGTGGATCAGTGAGGGGAGTTGAGGCCGGCGGCCGGTGCACGGTTGAGCGGGCGAAGCAGAGGCTGGAGACGGAGGAGACACCGGCGGCGACGAAAATTGACGGTAGTTGGTGTTTTTCCTTTACGATCAAAAGATGTCGATAGGGTGGGGGTCACGCGGATTCCTTTACGATCAAAAGGTAACTTGCCGTGGATATTCGGATTGTTTTTAGCCCTTGGATATGATGCAGGTTATTATCGATCATTGGATGTGTAACATTCCCACTGGTGAATTTAAGGGGTGGAGATACATTTATAAAAAATGATGAATGTTTAAATTTTAAAAGTCAAAGTTCATTTCAACATTTAAAACAATTGAATCAACATTCTGAAAAAAAAATGTTGATATGGAATAGTCAAAATATTGACACAATATAAATGAATGTTGACATAGTACATTCAAAATGTAGACAAAAATTTGATTTTTTTAAAAAAATATAGTTCATTTCATTATTTAAAAAAGTAGAAACAATATTTTCACCTAATTTTTCACATGGAATATTTATAGTGTTGACACAATATACATAAGTGTTGCCATAATAGATTCAAAATGCTGAAACACTACGGGGAACAGTAAGTGTGCCGTGTGCCATGGGCACACGGCACAGTTTGTGCCGTGTATCGCTCACGGCATAACGCACACGGCACTAGAAGTGACGGCAAAAAAACTGTGCCGTGTGTCATTTGTCGGGCACACGGCACAGTTGCTCCCATCTGTGCCGTGTGCCGTGGAAGCACACGGCATAGATGGCTGACGCTGCCGTCATCTTAACGGCAAACTGTGCCGTGTGTCAGACCTGGCACACGGCACAGTTGGAAAGTGTGCCCTATGCTCCTTCTTGGAATTGATTCGAATCGAGAAGCTTTCGTCTATCAGTGTCTGCTAACTAACGTGTTGAGTAGAGTGGAGTGTCCCCTGTCCGTAATAATAAACATATGATCCCCTGCCCCAGTAGGTATGCTATGGCCCGAAGGGTTCTTTTACTGATGTCCATGTTCTAGGATTCTGATTGCCATTAAAACATTGATCTGGCAGTACGTTAGTATCCTACACACACACACACACACGCTTCTGGAGTAAACTGAGCATAGTGCAGCTAGATAAGTTCTTTGTGGTATAATTAACCCATCTAGATTAAAGACTAATTTGTGGACGGAACTTCACCTATCATACTAGCCTTTTGGGTTGACACCTATCATACTAGTGGTTTGGCGGGGCTATTTTTTCCTGGGCTAGCGGCACGGGCTCATGGGTATGACAAGCCGAGCTGCACTCTTAGACAGTGACTCATCATAATAAACTCCATTTTACTCCCTCGTGCTTTGCCCAAAGTCCACATAACCTGTTGTACTAATATTTGGTTCATTTTATACACGCTAGTTGCTAATTAAATTTACTTCACCCCCGAAACAGGTATACTAATCCAGCTTGCTGACATGTACATGGGTTAGGCCGGGATATTGTCCTCGCGTCTTGACACGTGTTTTATCCAATGTGGAGAACAAGGCCTGACCCAGCTGAATTTCATCTCTGGCAAAACAATGACCCACATATACATTGTGTGTTTATGTGTCTCTCTTCTAGCATTGGGAAGTAGAACCGGTTTATCTAACAATCTTTTCATGCCTCTTTTCTTGGGATCGGGAATGGGAAACTGGTCCAGTCATCCGTGACGAGGTTTTTTCTTAACCGCTAACCAACTGTTGTTTAGTGTTTGCTATTAATTTTCATTTGTCTGTTTGCTTCGTCTCCATAGCTTTGAGCTGTAAGGGCATGTACAACGGGTCTATGCCAATTTGCAGAATGCCCCCCCGCCTCGACGGAACGACAGAGCCCGCGTCGCCTCACAATACGATGCCATTGCCCCGTGCTCCCATGTGGAATAGACGCCCTAGCATGCGCTCTACACCTTGTGTTCCCAGGGCGACAACACATGCCGTAATGAGAGCGGTGCACTCTGACAGATTTTGTTTTTTGAAGTAGGATAGGAGAAGAGAGATATCACTGTGATTTCTAGTGAGTTGGTACTTATGGATGACCCATGTCGATGGACAATAAATTCTTGGCGAAGCATCGAAAAGAAAATACGTACTACATTGATCGCCAAACTTATAACTGGGATTATTAAGCATGTACTCTCATAGCCAGGTAGGTAGCTAGATACGACAGCAACAGATTTATTTATTCACACACAGCTGGGTAGCCTACACGTACGCGCGGTCGGACAGTGGAGCTCCTAGCTAGACAAGGCCGAGATACTCCGCGGTGAGCGGCTTGAAGATGCGGCGCTTGTCCGACTCAAGCGCCGCCGCGAAGCGCGGCCAGACGTAAGCGCTGACGAGCCAGGAGCCGTCTCCTCCCGGCCGCGCTCCGACGGAGAGGTAGCCGGAGCAGAGCCTCCCGTAGTCGCACATGGGCAGCGCGAGCGCGGCGTGGCCGAAGCCGAAGTCCGTGTCCAGCGGGAAGGACGCGAAGACCGTCTGGTTGAGCGTGGGCGGGCCCATCCCGAGCACGCCGCGCTCCATCACCTTCTCCGTGCGGTGCTCCTCCACCCAGTCCACCAGCTCCTGCACGTACTCGTCGTAGTCCACGCACGCGATGGCGTCGCGCACCATGCCGGCCACCTCCGGCAGCGTCTTCCGCCGCACCTCCGCCACGCCCGCCTCGCCGAGCGCGTAGGCGGTGACGTTGCCCGCGTAGTCGCGCACCGTCTCCGGCGCCGCCGTCACCCGGCGCCGCGCGTCCACCATCCACCCCATCCGGCACCGCGGCTCCGGCACCCGGCACGCGGCCACCGCGTCGGCGAGCACCTTCCACAGGTACGCCGACACGGCCTCCACGCGCGAGGCGCCGCCCGCCGCCTCGCGCAGCCGGGCGATGTCGGCGGCCTCCACGTAGTAGAGCCGCTCCGCGAAGGAGTCGTGCGCGGTGAGCGCGTTGACGAGCGTGGCGTCGTCGTATGTCGCGAAGAGGCCGGCGAGCCCGGCGCCGTAGCGCGGCGGGCGGCGCGGCCGGAACGCGGACCGGTCGAAGCGCGGGGCCGGCTCCGTGGCCGTGCCGGACCGGGCGAGCTGCGACCACGTCCGGATCAGCTTGGTCACGCCGCACCCGTCGGCCACGAGGTTGTTGGTGCCCCACACCACGGAGAAGCCGCCGCAGGAGAAGGCGAGCAGCTGGACCGACAGCGCCGAGTCCTCCGGGTACGGCAGCACGATCCTCTTCAGGGACTCGTCTGCGTCGCCGTAGTCCAGGCTGCCCAGCCTGGCGTCCACCTGGCCCACGACGAGCTCGGCGCCCTGGTTGTCCCAGTGGAGCTCCGGGACGCCGGACCTCGCGTCGGTCACGATGCGGCCGGCATTGGGGTAGAAGTGGTTCAGCAGGGACGGCAGGCCCTTCTCGAAGGCGGCGACCACGGCCTGGAACGAGTCGCCGCCGCTCGGGTGATTATTGGGATAGAGGCACACCACGGAGGCTTGCACGTTGCCGGGATACAGATCGAGGTTGGAAAAGGCAGCTACGTGCGGTTCCACGGGTGGGTTCGGAGGCCTTCACGAGCCGGCGACTCACCACGCGGATCGGCAGTTCGTCGCGGGAACGAGTATCAGCAGCCATGGGTGCCATATTGTTATTAGACCTAGCAGTCACATGTGCTCAAGTAAAAAGCTGCAGCTTCAGGAAACTAGCAAGAGATATGTACGAACGTCTTCCGTATCCGAGACATCCAATATATAGGCAAGTAGAAGATGTCTGCTAGATACAGGCACATGCATGTTTCGAGAGTCACTCAACCAAACAACCACTCGAGTAATTAACTGCGCAATGGGAATGCGTCCGCTCCATCTCTCCCATTAATTAATTCATCCCAAAGATATATACCGTCCCAGCACAGGGGTTTTTATCTTTAACAGTATTATTTCATTCATGATTTGCAGAAATAATCTTCGAATTGGAGAAATTTTGATGTGTTTTGGGAGTACGGAATAGTAGTCGTGCTTTGGCCGCGCAAGAATAGAACTTTCGGATGTTGCATGCACAAAGACATGTAAATCCTACTTCTAGCGCGCCAAAACTGGTTTCTACGACGATAGTTCACACTATTTTTGTGTCCGAAACTGTTTTTTCATGTGTTCAGTACACCACATAGGAGTTTTCCTACATTCAAATAAAAAGCAGCAGCTTCAGGAAACTAGGAAGATACATGTCGGAACGTCTTTCAGATCCAAGACACTCAATATATAGGCAAATCGGAGATGTCTGAAGCAGGCACATGTTTCTGAGTCACTCAACCGAACAACCGTCAAATTTGAGAAATTTCAAAGTGTGTTGGGTGTACATGTTGGAAAGTGATCTGTCAGGCAAGAAGAATGTGTCGGTATATTTGGAAACAAATAATCACAAAAATAATTATGGAAATAATTAATGACACGTTTTGACTAATTAACAACAGATCCAAACTAATTAACAGCAGATCCGAAATTATAGCGTCACGATCAGAGGCGCAACCAACTTATGGTCTAGGAAAAAATTATCGGTAAATAAAATTTATCGGAGGGCACTGGTAAACCTGATTTTCGGAAATATCGGAAAAAAATTCAAAAGTGGACTTAAAATTTTGAACAAAATTTTAAAATTTTTGACTTGATTTTGATTAAAACATAACATGATTTGTTCCTAAATTGTTTAACCCCTAACTTACATGTTGATTTTAAGTTTTATATGGTCAAACATTTTTAATGGTGGTAGATTAGATTATACGGAACCTTTTTACCGGTATAAAAATCTTACCGGCCTCCACCGGTAAAGCCGGCATGCCGGAAATATCAGAAATTTCAGTCTGATATTTTTATCCCAGCTTATGGTTGCAGCCTCAGATCGTACAGCGCCATATAAAAGGGGCCAATGTTTTGACCATGACAAAATCACCCCACATTCCCGATCAATGATGACGCTGGATCGATCTGAAGGCCGCCGCTGTCTTCCTTCCTCTCCAGGACGTCCAACGACCGCGAGTGGACAATGCCGCTGGCGCTCTGAAGGCCGGCGATATCTAGAACGACTACATCGAGCTATCGCCGCCCCTACCGCTCCATCACCCTCTCGGATGGCTGATTCGAATCCAGATCACTAACTCACTAATGCTTCCACTGCTAATGTGTTTGTGTTCATGACCTAGGCCAGTAGATCCTAATGCATGTTATAAATGGCCTAACAGTACAAAATCACATTATGTTTCTGAGTCACTCAACCAAACAACCACTCGAGTATTTAACTGCACCATGGGATGCGTCCAGTCCATCTCTCCAATTAATTCATCTATCCCAAGATATACCCTCCCAGCACAGAATTTTTATTTTTAATAATATTATTTCAGTCATGATTTGCAGAAATAATCTTCGAATTGGAGAAATTTCAATGTGTTTTGGGAGTACAAAATAGTAGGTTTGCTTTGGCCGCCCAAGAATAGAACTTTCGGATGTTGCACGCACAAAAACATGTAAATCCTACTTCTAGCGCACGAAAACTGGTTTCTACAATAGTTCACAGTATTTTTGTGTCTTCAACGTAGGAAAACTGCGCTTTCTTGTGTTCAGTACACGACATAGGAAGAAACTTTTTCTACATTCAAATAAAAAGCAGCAGCTTCCGGAAACTAGGAAGATATGCTGGAACGTCTTATATATCCAAGACATCCAATATATAGGCAGGTCGGAGACGTCTGATGCTGGCACATGTTTCTGAGTCACTCAACCAAACAACCACTCGAGTAACTGCACCATGGGAATGCGTCCGGTCCATCACTCTAATTAATTCTTCCCAAGATGTAGTAGTACACTCCCAAAACAGGATTGTTATTTTTAATATAGTATTATTTCATTCATGATTTGCCTTTGTTTCAGGATTGTTGCCGATTAGAGCGAGTGAATTGAAGCCACTAGTTAATTCCCTTTATATTATTTGTTGACAAGCAGGTCCCACATATCAATAGGAGGCCAAATTAAGTTGCCCTCGAATTTGGAGGATAATTGGATCTCTCAGTGGCATTTTTCATTTCACGTTTTTCAAGCGTGACACATCAGCTTCATGTCTCTCAATGCACTATTTGATTTCACAGTTTCATGGCTAAACGGAGCATTAAATGGTCGCATAGGTGTACCAATAGGATCCATTTTATTTTGCATATGAAAGAAAAAAAGTCTCAATGCACCTTTCATTCTCCTTTCATCAATTTAGAAAGAGTGCCACTACCCTTTCATCCTAAGAGCAGGGCTAATAGCAACGCCGGCTGCTGGCAAAATAAAGCACCCACGTCAGCTTGAGCCAGCAGTAAGACACGATTGATATAATAGACGGTCGATTAAATGACTGCTTAGTAGAATATTTAAATATTCAATCTTTGAATGGAGTGGTCACACCCTGCATCTTTCCTTGGTTTTGCTGCTTGAGCTAGCGACTCGGCAGTCGCCCGCTATTCTCTCTCTCTTGCTACTTCTCTCCTCCACGTAGACTTTTTAGCTGATAAGGCAGGCAATTCGCCTCCCATTGTACTTGCTCTAATGAAAGGCTTCCTTCCTCTTTTATATTAAATATGATGTCATGTCATCCTTTTTGCTGATGTGTCACCTAATAAATGACAAATAAAAGACAACTGAGAATGGCCTAAAACTTGCAATCTGGCCCAAAATCAACGGTAGGAGGTAACCTCTAAGAGAGATAGCTAGAGATGCTCTTACATTTTTTGTGCTGGGAGTATTCAATATGAGAATATATGACACTATAGTGCATTTAATCAATATGAGATACCCACCGTTATGGTACTGCTCTGGGAAAGGACCATGGTATTCATAAAACAGGGGGAATACTGAAAAAAACATATTTCAAAATAATGTAGAAAAACTGGTTGTTTGATAGGCAGAAAATACAAGGATAACACGTTAAAAGGAAAACACGTAATATATAGGGTGTGTTTGGCACGACTTATGCACAAAGTGCTTATAGTGCTTATACTGCTTATAATGCTTATTCTATCAAAACTGCTTATAGTGCTTATGTAGCATAAGCAGTCAACCCGTTTGACAAAACTGCTTATGCTTATTCATTAAAACGACTTATTCTCACACATAAGCACTATGAGCTATCTGCTTTGCCTAAAATGCTTATGTGTAGTATAAAATGATAAAGTGCTTATAGGTGCTTGTACCTCATAAGCATTTTGCTATTTTACCGTTTGGCACTTCAAACTGCTTATTGAGCATAAACACTTTCAATAAGCAGCTCAATAAGCTGTGCCAAATGCACCCATAGTTGCTGTCATACAGCAATACCCATGACTGCAGACTTTGTATCAACCTGCTTGTATAGAAATACATCCGTTCTCTTGACACTGGATTATGGTAACCTCAAATTATCATGATGACGTGAAACCATAAATTAAATATCTGTAAGAAGATAACTACTCGACCACACACAAAAAATGCTAGTTTCTTAATGCTTTCGCAGTTTTAATTAAATAAACAGTCGTCAAAGGATAATGCTTTGTGACGCTAGTAACATGTGAAACTGAGACAGCTGCAGGGAGCAGCTCTGCATGGGAAACATGAGAAAACATGGCAATCTCGAGGTTTGTTGGTTGTTGGCACGACATGACACGATCAATTGTGTGAAATATGTTATAAAACACAGGTAATATAGGCTCTGTAGCTCCTGTACACTTTTTATCCGCGCACACACACCACTACCAGTCGACCCATGCCTTGTTATAAATTGCTATGCACAACCGTGTAAGGATCAT
This sequence comes from Chloris gayana, assembly GCA_031894775.1. Taxonomy (NCBI): domain Eukaryota; kingdom Viridiplantae; phylum Streptophyta; class Magnoliopsida; order Poales; family Poaceae; genus Chloris; species Chloris gayana. The sequence goes on from JAUNZO010004905.1 coordinate 54,608, forward strand.
GAGCGGAACCAGTTATGAATATTAGGACATTGAAAAGAAATAACGTATGGAGTCAGAGACTCCATTTCTTTCCCAAGGCATTTATGTGAGGTAAATGATAATAATACACAAAATTAATTCCATGAGATAACCAAAATTCGTGTAGTGATGGGTCAAAAGAATTCCGCTTTACAGTGGTAAAATAACTTTTACTGGTAGACCGTAACATGGTCCGTGACAACAAATTGATTTTTATGGGTAGACCAGGTTATGGTTCCCCACTATAAATAGGGTTCATTTACTGTGGCAGACCATAATGTGCTATGCGTCAAAAAATTGATTTCTTAGAATAATGCTCTATAGCGACGAGCTAGAAGTGCCCTTAGTGACGGACAACTAAAACACTACCGAGGTCCTGTTATTATTTACCAACAAATTTAGTGGCGGACAAAAGTCTGTCGCTAAATAAACTAGCAGTAGCGAACACAAATCCGCCAGTAACGAGACAATGGCCTGCCATTAATTTTTGTGAAGGAAAAATAAAATAAAAAGTAATCCAGCTCCCCCACCCCGCCGGATCTGCCGCCGGCCGGGGCTTTGATATCTATGTCAATTATGAATCATTATTAATATCTACATAAATTTTGGACACCGACATTGCAACTCTATCATAACTTTGATTTAATTCACAGGAGCAACTCATTCGAATACGAGATGTCTAAATCCAGAAGGCTTTGATGCTGAAATCACGTCCAGCGTACCTGGAAAACGCATAAGAGCGTACGCGCCGCCGAGATGTGATGATGAGCTCCCCATTTTTATTGTAACTGGCATGGAATACAGTAACATGGAGCTCACACTTGTCACCGTCACCCTAGGAGAATATGAATCCATCTCGCTGCTTGCCCTGAACAAGGCAGAATCTACCACCGCCCAGGCCAACTAGCGCGGTGCCCATGGGATGTACCGATTTGGATGGGTGCAAATATATGTCCTCATCAAGTTGGGTGCCATGCCGATGGTCTTTCCATCTGATTTTTTTAGATAATGGAAACTTGTCCGACCTTGATCACAAGGGCTACGGCAACTCAATTATTACATCACATCAGGTAGCTCTTTCATCTGCCGACTTCAATGACACTGGAAAACATAAATGAACACAATTGTTCGAAAGAAACATTATTATGCAATCCTATTACGGAATCTCCATCTATGGTTTGCAAAAAACCGCATGGCCAAAACCTCTATGACTTGGCATGCATTCTTCATCACTAGTTTATCTTCTTCATGCCGGTGTAATTGTGTCCAAAACCGAAGCCAGTAAGTCCCTTTGAATAGTACCTGCAAATAAGTTTTGTTTGGAGATTTGTCAAAAACGACCTCATTCCTACTAAGCCAAAGTGCCCAACATAGAGAAGAAGCACCTATCAATAATAATCCTTTTAATTTACTGTCTACACCCACTAGCCAATTGTTAAAAATATGGTTCGTACTATGTGGTGGTTGTAGATTAAAAGCATATTGAACCGCTTGTCGTAGACTTACCTTACGGGTATACATTGATCAGAAGAATGATTTATCAAGGACATGGTGGCGTATTGAGGACATAAGACCGGTGGGGCGGTCCCACGAGTGGTGTCCGACGGGTATAGGATTCCAGAAGGTTCCATAAGACCGGTATGGAAATAAAGGCGGACAACAAGACTGGATTAATCCTTAAGGAAAGTACAAGACCGATCGAGTAGGACTCTGAATTGATAAGGAAGCTTAGAGATAGAGTTTCTAAGTATGTAGATATTGTATCCGACTAGGATTCTATATGTAACCTTGCCTCCCGGACATATAAGGCGGGGGCAGGGACCCCTAGAGGCAGAAGTTCTGACAAGCTCTCATAAGTTAGGACAAGTTCATACACTCGACAACTCGCAATTAGCAATCTGCTAAAGGCAATACATAACATACAGGATGTAGGGTATTACTCTCGATTCGAGGAGCCTGAACCTGTCTAAAATCTCGTGTTCCTATGTGTTTCGTGTGTTGCACCATCGAATTCCATGCTCGTGAGGGACCGGGTAGTTCTAATACCGAAATTAAGACTCGATATTTGGCGCGCCAGGAAGGGAGTTCGATGGCTTCTACTTTCGACTTCATTACAAGCTTCAAGATCTGCTTCGGGTTTCTCGACTTCACTCTACGATGACGAGCGGTGTCGCAGGATGACGATCGCCACCACGACGACGATGACTAGCGGTGTCGCGGGACGACGATCGCCACCGCGACGACGACGATGACGACGACCGGTGTCGCGGAGCGATGACCGGTGCAGGACGACAATCGTCACCGCGACGACGACGACGAGCCTGTCGTAGGACGACGATCGCCACCACGACGACGGCGACGACCGGTGCAGGATGACGACTGCTGCCGCGACGACGACGGCGACCGGTGCAGTGATCGCCGTCTTGTGACGACGAAGATCAACGCCGCCGAGCGATGACCGACGCCATGACGATAATTTCAACAGCTTTCATCGGTCGTCGGCTTCGATTTGGAGCGCCGCTGCTGCTCGGATGCGGTCTTGAGCATTAGCGCGGCTGCTAACCTCCGGTTTTGACCGGTCGTGCTGTCTTCAATGGCTTTCATCGGTCATCTACTTCGACTTGGAGCGCCGTTGCTGCTCGGACGCGGTCTTGAGCATTAGCGCGACTGCCAATCTTCAGTTTCGACCGATCGCGGCGTCTTCAACAGCTTTCATCGGTCATCTACTTCGACTTGGAGCGCCGCTGCTGCTCGGACGCGGTCTTGAGCATTAGCGCGGCTGCTAACCTCCAGTTTCGACCGGTTGTGACGTCTTCAATAGCTTTCATCGGTCATCTACTTCGACTTAGAGCGCCGCTGCTGCTCGGACGCGGTCTTGAGCATTAGCGCGGCTGCTAACCTCCAGTTTCGACCGGTCGCGCCGTCTTCAACAGCTTTCATCGGTCATCTACTTCAACTTAGAGCGTCGCTGCTGCTCGGACGCGGTCTTGAGCATTAGCGCGGCTGCTAACCTCTAGTTTTGACCGGTTGTGCCGTCTTCAACATCTTTTATCGGTCGTCAGCTTCAACTTGGAGCGCCGCTGCTGCTCGGACACGACCTTTAGCATTAGCGCGGCTGCCAATCTTCAGTTTCGACCGATCGCGCCGTCTTCAACAGCTTTCATCGGTCGTCAAGCTCAACTTGGAGCGCCGCTGCTGCTTGGACGCGGTCTTGAGCATTAGCGCGGCTGCTGATCTTCAGTTTTGACTGATTACGTCGCATTCAACCATATACAACGGTCGTTAATTTTGATTTTAAGCGTTGCTGCTACACGGAGATGTTGTCTTGAGCTGAGCGCGACTGTCAAACTACTCATCCACTGGCTACATCATCTTCGGCCCGGGCTCGGGGCTACGCCCAATAAACCAGCTAAGTCGCTTTTTAAGTTTTTGTGTTTAAACTTATATAATGTGATGCTCATGATAGCTTTTTGATAATATGAAATATGTCAATCTTTGCATATCTGCATGGTTTTATTTATCTTAGAATCTTAATTTTGAATTAATAAACCATACCACGGGGCTGCTATTAAAGAGCGGTCAATTAATAATTTGTGATCCTGAGTTTTAAGACCGGTCATTTTTTCTATACGGTACGATTTTGTTAAGTAGACCGCCACTATGAGCTATATCCAGTGCTGATTAGAGCCAGCGGTCATGTCATAGTTGGTTTGTGTTGAATTAACCATCGTTGCTTGGTTATAGACTTGATTGGTTGAATCAGGATAGTAAAATTTAAGTTTTCTGAAATTGGAGTGACCGGTTATTAAAGTTGAATTACATTAAGCATATAATGATTAATCTGGACCGCTGCAGTTTGCGCGAAAGGAGAAAATCTTATATGTTGAAGTAAGGAAAACATATAAATACCGGTCAAGAATCTGGAAATAATTTGAGATTTGCAGTAAATAAAACATTGGAGTATTTATTTACATATGAGCATATTTATGTACTTCTTAAATTGTTTTTACACATATAATGGACTAGGAACTAGGTCTCGGATCCGCTTGATGTATCGGTGCTTCCGGTCTTGGGTGCGGCGAGAGAGGAGAAGTCCACGTGATTTGGAGAATCACGGGGCTCTTTTGCCAATTGTGATGACCGGTCCGAGTGTTTGACGCTTAGTCCGTTAAGCATTTTTAGCCCAGAATATATGATTTCTGGAGTGATTTATACAACAAACCAGTCGGGTTGAAGACTGCTGTCCGACTGATTGGTTAACCTTAGGCCCTGGGTGTTAATCATTTGGCTGATAATAGGTGTGAAAAAATCAAGTTTATTGTGTGAATTTTGGCGACTGGTTTGATCAGTCATGAATTTGGATTTGAGCGATATTTTGATAAGCGGAATGTCTGTTATGATCGATGCGAATCACCAGGAGTATGAGATTTGACACCGGTCCGGACCGGTCGAAAAGTATGTTCTTGGCGGAAGATGTTAAGAGTTACGAGAGGAATGGTCTACGTGATTTGAATAATCACGGGGGCTATTTTGCAAATGTTTGAGCGGTCCGAGGTATGGAGTGCCCGAGTTGCGATAACATTGGAATATCAAATTGGATTGTTTCAGGAAATTGAATACTGAAACTGGTTAGATCGAAGACAATTATGTCTTGCCTAACTAAGTATTGTGAATTGGATGCCTTAGGCTATGGGTGTTAATCATCCGGCTGATCATGGGCCTTGCGGACTCGAGTCGATGTGAGTATATGGGGAATAAACTGGTCCGATCGACCAGAATTTTGGTTCTTAGTGAAATTTCACTAAGCGGATTATGAGTTCATGCTGATTTAGGTGGTATGTTATGTCAAACTGGTGTGAATCTCTAGGAGATATGAAGTTCGACCGGTATGACCGGTCTGAAAAATATGTTCTTGGCAGAAATTGCTGAGAGGAATGTGATTTGCTAGAAAATAATAAAACATAATCTCTCAAGAAAGACTCTTACATTATTTGAAAGGAGTTCAAATGATCCAAGAGTCGGGGGCTATACCTAATTAGGTGCACCTGACCGGTGCACCGTGTTCAAGAGCGGTCTGCAGAGATCTCGGGAAGTGGAAAATAATGAAAATTGAAAGGAGCGGTCTGTAGAAATTGCATATTGAAGGAAATAATGAAGAATCAACTAGTGGACTCTTGCATTATTTGAAAGGAGTTCAAATGATCCAAAGGTCGGGGGCTATACCCAATTGGGTGCACCTAACCGAGCGCACTAGAAGGAAACTACTTTTGTCTTTGCACACCTAATTAGGTGGTATGGAGGATAAAATACCAATTTTTTGGCTTTTTGAAGCGTCTTGAAGAAAGAAGAAGTATTGCAGAAGATTGGAGTTCTTTTTAATTTAACATTGGAATCGGACCAACATGCGGAAGACTGGTCAGTCTTATTCAATGTCAAATCAAAAATTACTCGGGGCTGCTTGTCGTAGACTTACCTTACGGGTATACATTAATCAGAAGAATGATTTAGACATGGTGGCGTATTGAAGACATAAGACCGGTGGGACGGGCCCACGTAGTGGTGTCCGACGGGTATAGGATTCCGTAAGGTTCCATAAGACCGGTATGGAAATAAAGGCGGACAGCAAGACTGGATTAATCCTTAAGGAAAGTACAAGACCGATCGAGTAGGACTCCGAATTGATAAGGAAGCTTAGAGATAGAGTTTCTAAGTATGTAGATATTGTATCCGACTAGGATTCTACATATAACCTTGCCTCCCCGGAGATATAAGGCGGGGGCAGGGACCCCTAGAGGCTGAAGTTCTGACAAGCTCTCATAAGTTAGGACAAGTTCATACACCCCGACAACTCGTAATTAGCAATCTGCTAAAGGCAATATATAACATACAGGACATAGGGTATTACTCTTGATTCGAGGGGCCTGAACCTGTCTAAAATCTCATGTTCCTGTGTGTTTCGTGTGTTGTACCATCGAATTCCATTCTCGTGAGGGACCGGGTAGTTCTAATGCCGAGATTAAGACTCGACACCGCTCTCCATAGGAATTTTCCCATATGACATTCAAAAGAGAGATGTTGTATAGTTTCCTCTGCTGCACAAAAACAACAATATTTACTACCTTTCCAATTTCTTTTAGTTAGATTATCCTTTATAAGAACCACTCCTTTTTTGAGGTACCACATAAATATCTTGATCTTAAGAGGCATTTTTAATTTCCATGAACTTTTATCTCGTTGAACATTACCATTGCTAATAAGGACATTATACATCGAACTGACAGAGAAACAACCAGTTTTAGTTAGGTTCCACCTAAATTTATCACTGTCATTATTCAAATGTACTTGACTAATACGGGCTACAAGGTTATACCACGCTGCTAAATCAGGTCCTAACAATTTTCTTTTGAATGACACATTGAGAGGAACCCTACCCAAGACTGTAGCAACTGAAGTCCATTTCCTACGAGCAATGTTATACAACGAAGGATATTGTTGTTTTAAAGTAAAATTCCCTAACCACTTGTCTTCCCAAAAACTGATTTGTTTCCCATCATTTAATTGGAAAGTCCCCAAGTTGATAAAGGTTTCCTTTACTTTCATTAATCCTGACCAAAAGTGAGAGTCTCCAGGTTTTCTCCGAACTTCTGCCAATGTTTTATTTTTTATGTACTTATTTCTCAAAAGATTTTGCCATATCCCATCCTCGTTGATGAGCTTGAACAACCACTTGCTTAATAAACATTGGTTCTATACATCCAAATTTTTAATGCGTAACCCCCTATCTCTCTAGGCTGACACAGAACGTTCGACTTAGCCAATCGATATTTGTCCTTGTGTTCATCTGATTGCCGAAAGAACCTTGATCTATAATAGTCAAATTTCTCAAGGACTCCTTTCAGCACCTCAAAAAAGGACAACATAAACATGGCCAAGCTAGTCAACACAGAATTGACCAACACTAATCTACCACAAACGGACATGTGTTTCCCCTTCCAGCTACTAAGCTTCTTTTCAAATTTTTGTTCAATTACCTTCCAATCTGCATTACTTAATTTTCTATAATGCATCAGAATGCCCAGATATCTAATAGGATATGCCCCGGATTGGCACCCAAATAAATCTGAATATTGTTGTAAACAATCACATGCTTGGCCACAACAAAATATCTCACTCTTATGAAAGTTAATTTTCAGACCCGATAATTCTTCAAACGCACATAATAGTAGTTTCATATTAGTTGCTTTGGCAATATCGTGGTCCATGAAAAGGATGGTGTCATCTGCATACTGGAGTATGGATAGACCCCCATCTACCAAATGTGGAACTACTCCTGAAATTTGGCCCTCATTCTTTGCTCTATTTATTAAGACTGCTAACATGTCATCAACTATATCGAACAAAATAGGTGATAGAGGATCCCCTTGTCTAAGACCCTTCATCGTTTGAAAGTTGTTGCCTACTTGATCATTTATCTGGATGCCTACATGTCCTCTTTGAGTAAAAGCCTCAACCCATCGACACCACTGTTGTGAGAACCCTTTCATTCTCAGAGTTTGCTGAACAAAAGACCATTTTACTTATCATAAGCTTTTTCAAAATCAATTTTTAGTATTACTCTACTATGTTTCCTCCTATGTAGCTCATGTATTGTCTCATGTAGGACAACAACCCCCTCCATTATGTTTCTACCAGGTAGGAAGGTTGTTTCTGTAGGTCTTTCCATCTGATGATGGGATATCATAGAAGCCTATCTTGTATGCACTGCAGCGCTAGATCAAATCGTGCCCCACCCATGCATCCAGCTGGCGGTCGCAGTGGCCCTCGCCATTGAACGGAAGTATCCATGCGCCCAGGTGTGTCCACTCGCCACTCTTAGTATCGTAGGCGAATGTGCCCGTCTCGGAAGACCCACCATGATGCCCAGGCCTCGCGGACAAGACAATTGTGCACCCATCAGGGTTTAGTCCATATGAAACAATGTCTTTCGTAAAGGTTAAATTGAAGCGGTAGAGGATATGTGCTCCACGGAAACTTCAACTGTGGTTGCACCAGAATTCGTCATCTGGATACTCGACCTTCTCCACCAGATGGTACATTTCTCCCGTGACAAATCCCTTGTTTCTAGAGTCTTTAGGGCCATGGTCCATGGATAATAAGGTAGACTCCAAGTTGGCTGCAAAGGCGTAGTCTATGGTCATTTACCGCAACAGCGGCCAGGCACCAATAGTGCAGCACATCCGGTGAACGGAGCACAATGACAATCAATTGTTCCAATAATAAAATTTAGCTGTTCCAGCTGTTTGCTTCTTCCAGTAGCGAATATCAATTTTTTATCCATATTTAAACTTTTGACTTTTAATTAAAAAAATCAATTTTCTAGCAGTGCAAATTGTTCTAACTGATAAGATCTAGCAGTAAAAGGTACATTTTTTTTGCGAGGAAGCAGTAAAAGGTACATTTCAGCACACCATGAATATGTCAAGCAAATTTATTTTCTCGTCTTCAGAAAAAATAGGACGTAGTTTATTTTAAAAGTAATAGTGAATGTGCTCCTTGTAGCAGCAGGTAATGCTCTCTAGATCGAAAAATTTACAACCAGAATGCCTTGACATCAATCTGACTGTACCTCGATAGCACGTAGGAGTGCGTAAGCTGGTGATCTGTGATTTCTGAGCTCCCCATTCTTACCGTACCTCACACGGAAAGTTTGAACTTGAAGTTGGATCTTGTCACCGTCGCCCCAGCAATGCCTGTCGTCGACCCCGTGGCGTGGGCTGGATTCAACAAGGCAGAACCTACCGCCGCCCATAGAGACAAGCTCGGAATTTAGAAAGCCACGGTATGAAGACATGTCCTGCTCCAAGACCTTCAAGCTAAGCTCCTCGGCAGATGTTGAAGATGGGATGACATCGCAACAGTATAAACTCGGCATCCCTCTGACCAGTCATCCAGCTCACTATCGTAACGTGCCTTCCCACGGAATGTGTGACACCCATTGTCACGTTAATTCCATGTTAGCATTTTTAAAACTACCCTCTGGTCTTGAAGCACCCCTCCAAGAAGTTTCATTGACATGCATGACGTTTTGGGCAGGAAATAAATTCAAATTCGATTTGAATTAAACTATAACTCAAAATTTTACAACATAAGTGAGGCCTACCAAAAATATATGCTGTAGTGTATGCCAAAAAAATTCTAGGACAAAACCCTACTGGATTTCATCAAGGTTTGATACCTCCATTAAATCACGAAAGCTTAACTTTTAAGTATTTTCCCTGATTTATCAGAATTTATCTAGAAAGAATTTTGGAGCAAACTCGACGTGCATGCCAGTTTTTGTGCCGTTAATCTCAACGCCGTGAGCCTTGTGCCGTGAGTGGCACACGGTACAACTTGTGCCGTGTGCCATAGGGCTTGTGCCATGTGCCCTTAGCACACGGCATACGCTCTGTTTCCCGTAGTGCAAGGCCCTGGCAAATGGGAATGTTGAGTTAGGGAGGAACGTCTGCCACTTTGCTGATGAATTCACCACACGCATGAGCAGGCACGGCACCAAGACTACTTCCAATATAGCTCATGTTGAACAATAAGCACAGCCATGTTTTTTCTAAAAAACATTATGATTGTCCTAAATACTGCAATTCACCAATTTAAAGTGTTTTTAGATCCACTTTAAGTGAAACTGTTCCAGGAGGAAATGAAGTTGACCCCAATACCTTTTTGTGTTGCCCAAAAAGAAGTTTTTGAGATCTATCTTTTGGGTATCTTTTAATGGTTTTTAATTAGATATCCAATAATAAGGTAACAATAAGTTACTAGGTATTTAATATAATAGAATATTAATTATAGCTTGAATACCAATAGTAGCAGCACAAATTCGTGGGCCAACCTGTACCAGTTTAGACAAAAAGATTAATTAACACAAATGTACGAGTCAACCTTGATCTTATATTCACAAAAACTGAAAACAAAAAAACACATGCATCATGCTTAACCGATATCCACGCACAATAACAATAAAGCACTATAGCCACGGTTGGGAGATCTCTATAGCCGCGGGTCAACCCAACCGTGGCTATGTTTGCGAGGCTTTAGATAATCATCTATAGCCTCGCAAACATGGCCAACCATCACTATAGCCACAATCGAAGTCTTCAACCTCCGCTAAAGTGAATTTTTTTTTAAAAAAAAGCCTAGACGGACCGAACAGGCCTGCGTGACCCGCCCACCCGTCCATTTCGGCCCCATCCGCACCGTCCGCTAAGGAGCCTCCACGCACTGCCAGGACAGGAGAGGGGAGACAGTGAATCCGACGCCCATTTCCGCCACCCAGCTGCCGGAGAGGGGGCAGCCCCGGATCCGGCCGCCTCACCGCCGCCCATGGCCAGCCAAAGAGGGGTCGCTTCGGATCCGACTGCCTCGCCGTCGCCCATGGCCTGCCGGAGAGGGGTGGCCCCGGATTCCACTGCCCCGCCTAGTCCATCGCCCGCCGGAGAGGGGCGGCCCCGGATTCGACTGCCCTTGTCGCTGCCCGTGATCGCCGGAGAGCCGACCGTTGGGTAGGGCGTCGGTCGTCGCCGGAGAGGGATGAGGAAGGACCCAACTGATGAGCAAAGGTCGATGCCCCTCCTCCCGGTCCCACGCACCGTGCAGGGAGGCCGACGGAGGAGGGCACGCAGGCTGTGGAGCAGGAGCGTTCGGGAAGGTCGGCCGGTGGCGAGAGGAGGTAGGCGCACGGTCGGTTGGTGGAGATAGAGAGGGAGGGAGAAAGAGAGAAAGAGAGAGAGAGTTAGTGAGGAGGCGGTGGCTGGAGAGAGGAAGTGAGGAGGGGAGTGGGAGTTAGGGTTTAGTTGATTTATATAGGGGAGTGAGACTGTGGCACGCTTTGCCACTATAGCCACGGTTGGCTTCTTCAACTGTGGCTATTGTGGCCTCAATAGCTGCGGTTGAAGAAGTGGACCGTGGCTATTGTTAAAGGCCTCAATAGCCACGGCTCACTTCTTTAACCGTGGCTATAGAGGGTACTGTAGCCACGGTTGGTTTCTTCTCCTACTATAGCCACGGTCCATTTTGCTTGCCATGGCTATTGGGTTTTGAGAAACGTGGCTATAGTACCATTTTCTTATAGTAACGTGCACTAGAATCCAGCATCACTCGGATGCCCATTCACGCTAGCTCAAATCTAGCTTCGTTCTGATGAGCCATCGCTCTCCTCCAATGAGCTTCGAGGAACCCCAACTCGAGAAGATGACATGAGACAGGCAAGCGACATGGAAGCGGTGGAAGGCAAGCGACCATTGCCATTTTCCTGTGTTCAGGATAGGAAAATAGTGTTCCATATGTTCAACATAGGGAGACTATATTTTTGCAGAACTCAATATGTTGAAAGGTATAATTTTCGTATGATATTAATATTTTAATTTTTGGTTAATGTACTGTTTCTGTAGCTCTCAAATAAATATTGTTATTTAAAAAAAACTTGAAATGCTCCGCACCATTAGCTCTGGCGGGGGTGGGTGCACGCAACTGATCTGCCACGGTGCCACCTTCTTCTCACAAGTGCCATATACAGAAATGGACTATATATAATCACAGGATGATCCTACCTGCTTACACATGCAGCCCAGGCGATACCACTCTCGTCCGTATCTGACCCTTTAAATTGCCCCCATATCTCTCATCGTTTGTTACTGCTACAACTACAAGGACCGTCCAACAACATGTAAATGTTCTCGACACTAGTTGTTTACTAAAGCACGAGGGCTAGAATATTTCCTTTGTGTGCACCGAGTAAAAATAAAAGGATTGAGAGGCACTCAGGATCCACTTTTTACACTAGTGCCTCCTCAACAATATGGTACTATGAGGCTGAAAATTTATTTCCACGGGTATGAGCAACAAAAGAGATATGGGGCCAAATATCATGCACTTGGGCTGCAGGATTTCACACCTAAGAAAACAGAGAGGCAGGAATTCACCACAGGCACATGCAAGGTACTACACTGACTACCATTCCTACACAGTGTTCATGTTCAGCAATCAGCACGGCCACTTTTTCTATGCGTATCTCCTGTTTGTAACATCTAGGCCCTGTTTGGATGTTGTGGTTTTATTAGAGACTATAGCCTAACTCTTTCATTTACACATTGCGAGAAGCCGATCCAGTACACTCATCTTGACTTGAAGCTGGACTAAGCTAAAAGAAAAAAAAGTAAATTCAGAAAAATATTGAGCATGGCAATGTAAATGTTGAGAAGCTCCCAAAAATTTTGAGCTCTACACCACGAGCAGCCAGAGGTCATAGAAGAACGCTGCAGGGGGTGGACGCACGCAACTGATCTACCGCTTTCCTCTCACAAGTGCCATCTACGGAAATGGACTATATATAGTCACAAGACGGTGGTCCTACCTGCTTACACATGGAGGGACAGGCGATACCATTCTCATCCGTCCCTTTAAATTGCCCCCATGTCTGAACGTTAGTTACAGCTACAAGTACAAGCACGTCCAGCGACACTATTTGTTTTCTATAAGGCACGCAGGCTAGTACGTTCTTTTCGTGAGCACAGAGTAAAAATAAAGGATTGAGAGGTACTCAGGATTGACTCCTTGCACCATTTCCACCTGCTGGAACTAGCTAGTAATATGAGGCTCCAATGTCTTTTCCCCTGGCATGCGGAACAAAAGCGATGGGGTGAAACTTCATGGACCCGGGCAGTAGGACTTCGAAATTTTGGAAACAGAATCAAGACCATTGTAGTGTAGATGTCACTTCTGCCATCACCCTTAAGGCACTTCAAGGAAGGAACTGGTAACAGAGTCCGGGGAAATGTCTGTTACTTTGATGATGAATTCACCACACGCACACACACCGCACTGACTACCCTTCAAATATTGCTCATGTTGAGGAATCAGCACTGCTACTTTTTGCATGTCTACCTTTAGTTTCTAACATCTAAACTATCATGTGCAGTACGACCCTGTGATACTGCTAGCATACAGCAAGTGTCATTTCTACTGGCTAGCTAGTAGCAAGTTATGCAAGGATGGGGCTTCTCTGGTTCAAGTTCGTGCTCCATGCATACTCCGATCGGCAGCCACGAGGTTACCTATATTATTGGATCCCTGTTTTTGGTGGCCCAGCCACGGACGGAACTGAAGAGCAATGATATTGGCTCCACTCCATTTCCACTAGTTGGTTCCTCTCTGCCAACAAGCATGGTCAAATGCCCGCCCAGCAGTTTGGTTCCATGTACCCCTGATTCATGATCGGTGCATGGCTCGCATTTTTCTAGACTAGAAAATCAATCTACACCACAGATGAGCTCCTCCAGTTTGGCATCGGATGATTTTGTCAGTGGTGCTCATCGTTGCGGTTTGGCATGTCTGGCAGATGCGGTACTGTGTTTGTGTTACCAAAAGACATTGTTATCTTTCAGCTTATTATTGAAGTGGGGTAATAAAGCACTTGTTCTGTATAAAACGAAAAACATGTTGCCTTTCTGCCCCTAGCCTACACAGACAGAAACAACAGACGCAAATCCGAGAATCTTGCCGCCCAAATTAAAGCAACTCGGTTGCTTATCCAACTCCCACCATATATGCAGATCGAGGAGAAATGGAGAGAATTAACACCGCCTGCGAGGACCCACACAACCCAAAAGGACGGCTTTGTACTGGGTGGTACCACTACGGGAAATGACATATATGCCATGTGCTTCGGCTAGACACACGGCACAGTTTTTTTTGCCGTGTGTTTTTTGTTTGTGCCATATGTATTATTTTGGCACACGGTAAAATAATTTTATTTTTAACTCCTCTCTTTTCCAATTAATTTATATACTATAGAGATTGTATGTGGTACCTCATGTTATAAACATATGCATTTTTAGAAAATTTTGGTATATTTGGCGCATTTATTTTAATTTTGGTATTTTCTCGTGATAATTAAAATTTGAACTGCAAGTGTTTAAAATATTGAAACATATTATGAACAAACTACATATTCATGTTCGTAACACCGATTTGAGGTCGTACACAGGCAATAAAGGGTAAATGGCGCTCATATTCTACATGAAACATTGCGAATATCTTGTTGTCCAAGGGTGCTTAAATTGTAGAAAATGCAAATAAAGTCTAAAAATCATGACATTTGTCCTAACATCATTATTTTATGATGTGATGGTCAAAAGTTGAAGAAGTTTTTCACAAGTTGTCACGTACATTGCTTACTAACAAGACAATCTCCGGATAAGTTTCAGAGTTAATTAGAAAGATTCTATATGATTTGTAAACAATTTGATGGTACAATTTGATTTTGATGGGAACCCATTTTATGTAGGTCACACATCACATGAAATATGTCATGGCAAGGTTTGAGTATTTTTCAAAATCGTTTGTAATTTTTTATTTCTTTACAACTATACTTGTTTTAGTGATAGAAATTAAATTTGAGCAAAGAAATACTTTAAATAATATTTTTATTGATCAAGGCTCGGATATGAGTTTTTAGGGCAATTAGGAAAGTAATTTTCAAAATATATAAAAACAATTTTTAAAATAATTGAACAAAATACAATGTTTTAAATCTAGAAACAATTGTTCTTTGCCGTGTGCGATATATCGGGAACACGACACACTTGGTCAACGAAATTTGTGTCGTGTGCCCTGGATCTAGACACACGGCACAAAGAGGCGTGGGACTTTAGTTGGCTAGCTAACTTCTCCCTCTCTGTCTCTCGATCCAATCTTGCTGGCCGTCTCTCTCGATCCAATCCCATGTGTCCCCGCCGCCACCATCCCCGTCTGCCCGCGCCTCCGGCTGTCCCCGCTGCCCACACCGTCAACCACCCTCACCGCCCCCACCGCCCGACGCCTAGTGTGACGTAGGCCAGCGCCTAGTCCCCAGAGAAGACGCACCTCACGAGCGCTCGACTCCGGAAGACGGTGCTGCCACTGCCCCTGGCAGCGAGGAGGACATGGCAGAGCGCCGCCTGCAGCAGGCTGTACTCCACGGCGACGAGGAGCCTTCATGTCCGTGTAGGTTGCCCTCTTCTCCAGCGTGAAGAAGCTGCGAGCACGCCCAGCGCGCAGAGCATCCAGAGCCAAGGATGGTCGCCTGACCGGGTGTCTGCAGATCCTGATTTGATCTTCCTTTGAGAACGGATAGCACCCTGGGATGGTATGCTTGCATCTCTGTTTTTCTTCCCTTCGTCCATGGGCCAATTTGTTTCTTATAGCTTAGATTTTATTCTTGGCCATTGTTATTGCCTTGGTTCCATAGCTGCGCTAGTCTTATGACGCTAGAGCAGCACTAGGCGCTTCTTCCAGTTGGACAATTGGTGCTGCTTAATGCATTCAGGGAACACATAAATATGTCCCCCTTTACTTAGCTTCGTTGAAGTACTGCTTCACTAAGCATGAGTATGCTTCATGCTAGCTAGACTGATTAGAGAAAATATGCTATCTGGCACACATGGCAATTCTCTTGCGTTGATTCTCACCATTTTGTGACCAAATTGAAAATAAAACAATAGTTGTTTGCTCCAAAATTAGATATATCATAAATATTGTTTTGTCACATATAATGGTTGATGTCAATGCAAAATGCAGGTATATATGACTTAAGACTGGCTATATATAACCTGCTGGCCATATATGACTTAAGACTCGGTTTAACAGACAGGAATATAGTTCAGTCTTTGTGCTCATATTTAGAAACTCTTTATTTATTACCACAGCAGTACTGCCTCTACTTATATGTATATGTTACTTTCAAATAAAAACCGTAATATGTATACTTCCTTATGCTATAGTGATCAAAGCTTACATGGTTAAATAAGAGCCTTTTGATGGAGAAATGGACATGTTGGGCCTCCTATCATGTGTGGCTGTACATTTTAAGATAGAGGGTGCTGGAACCAGTGCCAATATATTTAAATCCCTTCATTGAATCTTTTATAGAAGATACTTAATTGAATGACTTTTTTCCAGTGGCCAGAGGCTGGGCCCTTCATTATTTGGAATGATTGTTTTGAGGACGATTGGAAAGCAAATGCCTCTCAAAGCTGAAGAAAGGGAATATTTTTGAAAGGATTGTTTTGATTTTGTCAATGCATACCAATATGCAGGTCAGCTAGTAAGAAGGTGAATCTTTCTATTACTGCTGAGCAGTTAGCTCATGTTGATCTATTGTGGCTGCTTTATGACAGTACCTTCTTACATGATAACTGTGGAAAAGGGAGAAAATACACAGCAGGAGCGAAACAGAGTGATTAGAAGACATCATTTATGTCAATGTAAAAAAACATGACTATTTGTGAATGATAATGGTTGTATTCCTTGCATCTTCATGTATTCATTTCACGACAGAAAGCTACTGGAAACTAATGTTTTGTGCATTTTTAATCAGGTAGCGGTGGATTGGCTATTATTGTACACTACAAAAATGTTGTTGCATCATCCTCTATTATTATGCAGGACTTCTTTCCAGAATAATTGAAGTCTATAGCAAGGGAACAAAAGCAGGAAGAATATCTATCCTTAGGTTTTTTTGAAAGGTTGCTAAAGTTAAAACGGTCAGTAACTCATGCATCCCTTGGTTATTACACACTAATGCATTTTATACTCTTGGTGAACTATTTATGTTGTCTCTAACCAGAAATTTTTTACACTGTAACTTACATGTATTGTTTATCATATCATAATTCTTGTGCCACAAGGAGTCTGTCCATATTGATTCTGGTCTCCACTCCACAAATCATTCAAAGGGTAATACCTACTGACCATGTAGAACCCCATATAAAATTTTTGGTCACATGCATAGTGATTTGAATTGCACATTCAAATAATTTAATAATGGGTTGAACTACAAGTCAAAATTTTCCTATAACAATTGCCCCTGGCAAACATATATGTTGTAGAGAAAGTCAAATGAAAAATCTGGGAACAAGTACCATGTCATTTGTATCAGTAGAACTTCCTATACAAATTCGAGAAGATTAAGTTTTACCACTTTTTGATTATTATCAAAATTAAACCAGAGGGAGTTTGGACTAAAACTTTTCGTGCATGTTTCTTCCAAATGATGAGCTACACAATGATATTTTAGTTTGGAATTTTCGAGCACCAGAACTATTTTTTTAAAGCCTTACTTTTGGAGAAAAGTCACAAACCAGAAAAAGAAAAAGGTGCTTGGCATATTCCGCGGGTCCCAACTGTCATCCCCTTTCTCTCTTTCTTTTCTCTCCCAACTGCCCGACCGCAGCAGAAGAATGCTGCCACTTGCCCGGTACGTGGCACCTCCTGTCTGAGCCCGAGGCCCACCTCAACCCGCGCCCTCCCCTGCATTCCTCTCTCTCACTCTCTGCCTCACTCCCTCTCTCTCTCTCACGCGCTACACAAGCAGAGAGCAGGACAGAGCCCGCCATTGCCGCCCCTACTAAAGTTTGCAGCGCCCGGCCTAACACACTCTAACACACTGGGCGACGCGCGAGGAAGCACCTAACACACTCAAGGCCACAGCTCCTCGTTTTCCCCTCTACCCCGGACGGATTCGAAGCTTTTCCCCTCCGACGCCATGGGCGACCACCATCATCGCCTCTGAGAAACACTAGTACGGTGTGTTATTTGGAATAATTTCTACTCCAGTATGTGCGTGATTCCCTTGCGCCGCGATTTGAACCATCACTCCTCTCTTTTGAAGATCTTGGCCACCGTGGAGCTTTTCTCCCCAGCTGCCAGCCGCCGGCCCTTTGACCTCCATGGTGCGGATCTCCTTCCAGCGAGCTCCATCGACGAGCGACCACATGACGATGACCTCCATGCTCCACTGAAGCTAGCAGCCCAAGAAGCACGTCCTTTCCTCCTCCCAAACGAGCTCCCGTCACCGCCGAACATCCCCGTTCCGCCACCGCTCGTCGCCCTCGGGCTCCGCTGAGCTCCTACCCTCCGGACTGCCCCTGCGCTTCACCAGCTCTCGGGCTACGTCCCCATCCCGTTACCCTCGAGCTTAGCACATCTCCGGTGACCCCACGGCCGTGTGTCGCCCCTGACCGGTGAACCCCGTCGGGGCCGCACCACGGGCCACACGCCCCCGGACCGAACTGCTCACAACCGCAGCAAATCCCGATCCCTGTGACCCTCTGTGTGGCTCCCGCGTGATTGGTTCAGATTTAAAATTCATAATGGCATTTTTGTAATTTGTTCAGAAATTCAAATAAATTTAGAAAATTCATAACTCAAGATTTTTGTAATTTTGTTGGATTCCTTACAAAGAGAACTATTTAATGGTGATGATGAACTTCATGTTTGCTCGCATAATTGTTCCGAATAATTATAAGTTTGTAAACACTATTTAATTAATATCTTTTTATCTAAAAATGATAATGCTGCAAACTAAAATGTTTTAGACTACTCTGGACATGCTCTTTTTTTATGGTGCATCTTATTCATAATGTTCCTGCATGTATATCATTGTATGCTTAATTGTAACAACCCTAAAGAATGAACATGCATTTCATGTCATGTATCATATCCTCATGAGCATTTGTGGAAATTATTTATCTTTGTGAGAAGAGGATGCACATAAAATATCAAATTAACTAAAGAATAAAGTAAGTGCTAAAAAGAAATAAAATAAGAAGAGAATTCATGTTTAACATTTTCTCCGGCTCAAATATCATAAACAAAGAATTATAAACCTATCCCGAAATTATTTTGATTTATGGAAATATTTACAAGAAATAAACAAAGTCTCTTTTATTAATTTAACTATGAATTTTTACTCCGAAAATGATTTGGAATCTTACCTTGGACTTAATAGGAAATATGTTTAAAACATTTCCATTAACACCCCCGATTTTTCGCGGAATTTTTGGAGCACCGAAGACCCCTTTTTAATTTCGCGAAAGGTTAGCGCCGTCTCTTCTCTCTCTCCCTCTCTCACCGCGCTCGCGCGCCCGCGGCGCAGCGCCTCTCCGGCGGGCGCCACGAACCGGGCCACGCAGCTGCTTCGCGCGCCACGCAGCCGTCGGCCGGAACCGCCTCGGGCGGGAGATAAAGACCCCGCCGGTCTTCATTTTCTCCCTCTCCCTCTCACTTCACCTCCCCGCCATAGCCGCTCCCCGGAGCTACGCCGCCAGAGCCGCTCCGGCGACTCTCCGTCCAAACCGCCACCGCCGGGAGCTCCGCCGGAACCCCGTGAAGCTTCTCCACTCGTTCAATTAGCTTGAGCACCTCCCTTCCGTCCGGCGAGGTCGCCTTCTTCGTCGGGCCGCCACCGCGTTCCTCCGCCGCGACCTCAAAATCCGCACCTGTCCGGTGAGCTAATTTTGGTCCTTGTTCTTCCTAGAGGTGCGCAAGTGTCTACTCTACATCGAGTACCCTCACCGTAGCATGTGCCGTGCGAGAGCGTCGGGATTTCGCCATCTTCTCCGGAGTTCCTCACCGCCGTCGCACCATTCACGGTGAGCACCCCTCCTCGGCCATGCTCATGCTACTAGAACACCTCGACGAGCTTGCGCATGCTCCGTAGCAGCTTTACGTCAAGTTTTCCCCAATTTTTGGGTACTCCGGCGAGCTCCGCACCTGCCGGAGTCTCCGCCGCGCCTAGACCTCGCCGCCGGCAGGTCTACGGCCGAGCTCATGCTGCTTGGTCATCGCCATCGGGTTCGCCGCGTCGAGTAGAGTAGAAGGGTAGCATCGCGGCGAGGTATGGCCCAACGGCGGCTAAGTCCGGCGACCGCACCGCCGCCTCGGGTCCGCCGCGGTGGCGCCACACCGCGGGCCACACGCGGTGGGATCGCGTGTGGCCACGGCGGATCGCGTGCGGCCAACCCCGTGGCCTCGCGTGTGGCACGAAGTGTTTTTAAATTTTCAAAATTCGTAGAAAATTCAATAAAATTCAGAAAAATGTCAAACCAACTTTGTTAGACTCAGAAAAATGAGATCTATCCATTGGTGAAATAAAATATGTATTTTGAGTAAATTTATTTTATAATTAGTAGTTAATTACTTTCTTTGATTAAAGAAAGGTTATTATTTTATGTAAATAAAATGTTTAATTATGAAAAATTAATTGTATTTAATAAAGGAGATACTGCAGACGAAATTAATAATGAAGTTTATTTTTCCAAAATTAAACTTAAATGTATTATTTTATATAATCACAATGTATTAGTCTTCAATCACTTAAAGAAATTATTTAATTACTGCCTAATAAATCCGAATAATGCATTAATTATTCAACTTAAGTAATTAGTAACCTTAATTAAGTAATTAAGGAAACAAAGCTAATTAAGGATGATCTTAATTAAACATGTGTTAATCAGCTTAACTTAATTGTTAATTACTCGTTTAATGAACATACTTATCTTTAACTTGTTAATCAACCAAGGTAATTAAACATTAATCATTATTTTTATTGCAAGACTTAATTCATGAACCTTTGCATCCTCTCATCATATGCATTCATGCATACATGATCGTGATTCGCGATGCATTGTCTGGTCGACTAGGTTCTCCACCCGAGGGCGAGTCGAGAGCCGGAATCTCGAAGTCGACCCGACCGCCGAGGAGATTAACTTCGAACGAACTCAAGGCAAGCCCCGGTGCATCCTACCTATGTTTTTCAATATTTTATTTTATCACATAGTACAGTTATGCTTGTGCATTAGGTGTTAGGGTTTGGTTGACACCCTAGATGCATTATGGTAGGTTTCCATATGTTTATTTCTATACTCGGTACAGGTAGCTCGATAGAGGCTAAGCTTAATTCATAGTGGCGACGGTAGCTAGTTAGGACACTTAAAGCATGGAGGCTTTAAGAGTTTTTGTGTTGACACTAAAGATGATGAGAGTGTTAATGAAGTTGAGACCGGACGGGCCCCGTAGGAGAAAGGGCAAGACGGAGATGAGGTCTTGCAAGGTGGTAGCCCCGTCCGTGTCTGGTCAAGGACCGTACCGTTGTCGGCTTAGTTGAACAAGTTTGAACGTACCGCACTACATGCTGGTATCATGGGTCCAGCAAGCTGATGTACCCTATCGTCCCGGAGATGTAGCGTAGCCGCCTCTCTTTGCCGGCTGTCGGTGAGAGGATAGTCTCACGGGAGGGAGATGGGTCGACCACGAGGAAGTCGTGGCGTCGCCATACTTCCGGGAGAGTTGGAAATGGCTAGTCCGCTGTCAGGTGCTAGCGGGAAAGGTTGTCGTATACGATCGGTGTGATGCGTATACGTCGTGTGGTCGGGTTTTGCCACCTGGTATAAATCGATTCGAATCGCTGTCCCTCGCAGTAATGAGTACCGCTTGTTTAGCTCGTCACATCGTAGTAAATACTGGAAGATGAAGATGAGGGATGAAAGGATAAACGATCTATATTATCTTGTCTTGCAAACTTGTTTGCAATAGTGATAGGTTGCAAACCCCAAGGCTAATGAACTTAATACCGAGCTAAAATACCGAAAGTAAGGACCCACCCCTTTAATGCTGTTTTTTCGCAAAGGAGTAAACCCCACAGACCGTAAAGCCTTTGCATACTAGGCGTCGGCCTTAGCGTGCCATGTTGACGGGTCAGTCTTGCTGAGTATTAGAATACTCAAGGTTTGTTCGTTACCTTACAGGGAATGAGTCGTGTTATCACGACTTGTACGGCAGTTTTCCCGAGGAGGAGCAGTGTCCTGAGGGAGGTTCCCTTCAGTGGGAACGTATCCCTACACCTTGAGGAGAGAGGACCGGGATGTACGAAGGGCTCGAGTGCATCACGTCGTTGCGTCTTACGGTTGATGAGTTGTAATAGAATAAGCTTCCGCTGAATACTCGTAGGATGTTAAAACTCCAGTAATGTTATATTCCGCTGCACGAATGTTTGTATTTTGAAAACCTGGTTGTATTATACCATGATGTATATATTCGGCTTGTATGAGATGATGTTTCGTTGTAACTCGCTTCGATGAGTGTTCCTCTGTTCCGATTCCCGGGTGTCCCGGAGGGGATGTCACATTAATTCTTTGTTTAGCTTATTTAAATTCCAATAATTAAGTTATACATCAAATAATTATGCTACCAGAGCAAAAATGTCACTAATAGCATGTAGAATCACCATGTTTTAGGATGTGTTCATATCTGCAACCAATAAATTCCTAAAGAATTTTTGTTAGTAAATACCACTCGCTTTTATGTTCAAAGTTAAATCTCTCCACATAAAATGATGAAACTTGTTTATTATTTTGTTATTTCATGCATGTATCACCTGCATAATGCATTGGTACAGAAACTTTGCAAATGTGATCATGCCCTTTTAAATGTCTTCAATTATCATGTTAAGTACTTCATTATTACATGTGATAATGAAGGGATACTTTAAAATAAATTTATATTTAAGCATATGTCTTCAAGAACCATCTTATGTAACATATTATTTCTGTTATTTGAATGTTTCATTCATACATCGACATCATTCATATTGTTTGCATGTCTTTGCTTTCATCGATATTGACATTTCGCTATTTAGGAAACGTTGAAGTGTCGGTTGAGGATCTTCGAAAGATATCACTTTCAATCAAGAGCCGGCACTCGAAGACCCTAACTCTGTCGTTGTTGCTCTAGGCAAGCCCCGGTGCATCCTCCCGCTTTGAAAGTTTTTATTTTCAGTATCACCATTGCTAGACTATCTAGAATGTATTGTGCATTAAGTCTAGGTATTTGCCTGAAAATCCACATGAATTGTCCCCAAATGAATCCTATGTAGATGTTATCTTTGGTGCAGTTAGCCTACTATAATAATTGCTATGCTTAATTCTAGGATCAACTGTACATACGGTCAATTACTCAATTGCTAGTAGAACAAGTTGATGATCACATGTTTAAGTAAATGAAACCGAACGAGTCTGTTTTGGAAAGAGCAAAGGCAAGGGCCTGGATAGGGCTTGTCTCGCAAGGTGGCGGACCATTCATTTGAACAACTAAAATTTGAGACGTGGATGGGCCGGTGGAGGAAAGGGCAAGCACATGTGCCTTGCGAGGGCATGGTTTGCACGGTTGTAGCCCCGTCTATGTCGGTTGAGGACCGTATCGTTGTTGGCCCCTTCGGACAAGTTTTGAACTGTACCGAGTACATACTAGTTTTGTTGGGGAGTAGTAAACTTATGTAGCATTGGACGTTGTACTATGGAAGATAACCCTGGTCTTCGGTCGTTGTACCCGCGCAAGGAGTGGGTAGTAGGCTCACGACGTTACCGATGAGCTGCTGGCCACTTTGGAGATATGGTACCCTTCCCGCTTGAATGACACCTTTGTGAAAGGTTGATATACGTGTTCTTAAATGATGCGTATGTCGTGTGCTTCGGGTTTTTCCCAGCTGGTGTAAAATTGATATGTATCACTATCCCTCGCAGTAATGAGTACCCACTTGTTCACCGAGTCACATCGTAGTAATAACTTGAATTTAAATTCTAAATGCTAATGGTACTTGCTTGGTTATTGTTGTCGAAGATGTTACATTTATATATTTATGCTACACTTGTATTTATGTTTCTCTTGTATGATCACTGTATTTACTTTGCTAATATTAAACTTGGCAATAATACTGAAAGTATGGATCTACCGCTTAGACGTTGTTTTATACCCTGAAAATCAGTACACTCCTCTCGAGCCTTGCATGTCTAGGAGTCGGTTCCGTGAACCATTTGACGGATCAGTCTTGTTGAGCTTTAGTTGCTCGGGCTTTGTGCCTATGTTGTTTTTCAGGTAATGCAGATGATGCATAAGAGTTGCTTGTTGGTGTACTGCCCGGGACTTGCAGATCTCGGAGGGCTAGTCTTCCCACTGGAAAGCCTAGCCTTGTTGCTGCTTGTGTTTGGCTACCTGGTTATCCGTATGGGCTCGGATTAATCACCATCGCATATATCGTCGAGATGTATATTTTTAAACGTTAATTATCGCTTCCACTTCCGCATTTTCAGACTTGAACTTGTTTATTTTCTGCTGCACTAAACTCTGATGTAAAGTGATGTTAATTTCTGCTATGTCATATTTGAACTCCGTCCGTTGTTGTATTATCTTGTGTCTGCTTAAACAGCACCTCGAGATTTCGATCCATGGGTCGGTCTGTCTCAAATAGTCTCTCAAGAAAGACTCTTCCATTATTTGTGATATTCAAATAATACAAGAGTCAGGGGCTATACCTAATTAGGTGCACCTAAACGGCGCATCGTGTTCAAGAGCGGTCTGTAGAGATCGTGGGAAGAAGGAAATAATAGAAATTGAAAGAAGAGGTCTCGAAGAGATTGAATATCGAAGGAAATAATAAAGAATCATTTAGTAGACTCTTGCATTATTTGAAAGGGGGCTATAACCAATTAGCTGCACCTAACTGGTGCACCTCATTTTAAAGAGCAGTTTGTGAAAATCGCAGGAAGTATACAGAAATTTTTCATACCTAATTAGGTGGTATGGAAGGAAAAATATTATTTTTTTGGATTTTTTTGAAGTCATCTTGAATAGAAAAAAAGTATTACAGAAGATTGGAGTTCTTTTTAATTTTACCATGGAATCGGACCAACATGTAGAATACTGGTCGGTCTTATTCAAGGTCAAAGCAAAAATTACTTGGGGCTGCTATCGTATACTTACCTTATGCGCATACAAATGTTAAAGGAATGGATAATTAGAGATATGGTGGCAAATCAATGAAGATAAGATCGGCGGAGAGGGCCCACAGAGTGGTGCCGGACCAGTATGGAATAACAGAAGATTCCATATACTGGTATGGAAATAAGGCGTGCGTAAAGACCGACGTACGATGACTTGATTAACAAGTAAAGGAGCAATTTGTAGTCTGTTAGGACTCTAAAGCAATAAGGAAAGCTTAGAGATAGAGCTTTCGAGTATGTAATCCATGTAATCGACTAGGACTCGCATGTAACCCTAGCTCTCCCGGATATATAAGGCGGAGCATGGACCCTCGAAAACTCTCTAAACAACTCGCAATTAGCAATCTGCTAAGAGCAATACATAACACAAAGGACGTAGGGTATTACTCTCCATTGAGAGGCCTGAACCTGTCTAAAATCTCGTGTTCTTGTGTGTTCCGTGTGTTGCACCATCGAATTCCACGCTCGTGAGGGACCGGGTAGTTCTAGTGCCGAGTTTAAGACTCGACAACTGGGATACATACTCAACAAGTACGGACTCTGAAATTGAAAAATGCGAAGGGTAAACACGACCTGGACAGGATGAACCCTAGAACTAAATTTGTTTTTTGACTTTTTCATGAATGATTGGGTGATAACAAAAACAAACTCAACTAAAGGTAGGGGAAACCTGATGGTGCACCCGAGGCTCGATTACCACTTGATGTAAACAAGGGTGCCCGATCATTCAAAATGTTATGGTAAACGATGATTTGGTGGAGATTTGACACAAATAGATTCAGCTTCGAACAACACAGTTCGAAACCCGGCAATCGCAGTACCACGTCTCCTACGATTATCAACCGTGCAAGCAGGAGTGACCTCGCCCATTAATCTAATCCTCGCCTGCGAATCGAATAACACAATCAAGAACAAAAGGGAATGCAACACAATTTGCAAAGATGAATGATTAAACTCACAATTTGGGATCTTACAAACCAATGAACGAAGGAACATTCAAAGCAGAATAATCTAACCAAAACCCAACCATAACTTGGGTGGCGATTATTGCTAATAAAGACTTGGGTACCTGTAAGAGCCCCCAGGCGCACCCCTAATGGGCCCACACGAGATACATGACCTAAATGCCAAAAACAATGGCGCAACAACGGGACAGTTTCGGACGTCACAAAAGTTTCGACGATTTCCGCTGACTCGGGTCGAATTTTGAAATGGGACCAAAACCATTGGATATATCGTCTTCTTAGCTATCCATGCATATTATGTTGAACATCCCAAACGGAGCTAATATGTGACCTGGGCATCTATTTTACTGTGGCCTGCTTCTGGACTCCGACTCGGACTTGAAGCTCAGGCCTCCAATTAGATTCGGATGCCATTGCTGGCCTCCTCTGCTTCTAAGTCTCTCTCCATCTCCATCCTGGTCCTCTCCTTTGTTCCTAAGCAAAATATAATCATTAGGTACCATACTATTCTCAAGATTTACATATAATATTTTACTTAGGAATGAGCTCACCTGTAAATTTAGTTGTTGGGCGCAAGCTCTAGTGATTGATCCTTGAATCTCCAGCTGAGGAGTCATTTATATCCAAAGGAGTGATGTTTAGAGTTCGGTGTTAACGTCACGAGCTGGCGGTTTAACAGCAGCGTGGAGGTAGCTAGAGCTTCTGCCCAGTAGGAGACTGGCATGGAAGAGCATTCTATGCACGGCGTTATTGATGGCACATCGCATGTGTTCGGCTTTGCCATTCTGGAATGACGTGTAGGGGCAAGAGAGTCGTAGGAGGACACCACGCTGGGCATGGAACGTGGCTGTTGTCGTATTGAGGTACTCCGTGACATAGAGTTCGTAATTACTCAAAATTACTTTTAGTTTATGGTAGACGAACCATGATGCTTGTTAGTGACATATTATATTCTTATAATATAATGTGTACCTTATATCGGTTTTCTGTACTTGGGAAAAAGTTTAATTGATCATAGATCAAGTGTTGTACTTTGTGTCCTGTTAAATCTGAAGTGTATTTCATTACAGCACAATGTAATTGTTTCTTTCAGGAGTATCCAGGTTCTCTTATATACCTTGCTGTATTGATGATTTTAGTGAATAATTTTGTTACCTTGCTCTTGACATTGGAATTCAAGAAAAAAATATGGATTTAATTATTGCTTGTGTAGTGGCATATTGGATAAAATCACCTATCTGCATTATAAGATAATGGCCATGTGAGGTGGGATTAAACTATTTTGTGGATTACTTGTATCAGGTTTGACACTATGGTACACATTTCATTTACTATTTCTAAGAAATAATTAACGATATTTTTTTATGTCATGCAGATTTGAGTGATCAACTACAGGACATCTCAGCGAATAGTGTGATATGGAACTACAGGACAACTGCTTGCTCTATTGTAGAGATAATATACGATATTTTAGTAGTATAACATCTTGAAATCGAAAATGTATCTTGTATTGTTTCTTCCAATTTCTCATGAAACTACTACAACTCCCACTGAATTCATTCAATTTATTATCGGTCTGATTTTTGGCAAATTACAATTTCTTGCGGGAGCATTTGAACTTTGTCCCAACAAATAATATAGTTTCACATGTTTTGAGTTATCACCACGCGAAAAATATGTAATACATGGTTTTGCATCATCACTGCAGACTTTTTAAATTGCAAAATCTATGTCCCCTTGCAAAGCGCATGTTTGATGATAGTGATGTTTTACAGTGTTCATCGCACAAGATGATGGAAAAACAGAAAGAAAAGATACATCAACAATCTTGACTAAACAATAAGCCCTGGAATTTATCATTGTGAATGTAGAAACAAAAACCGTTGCACACCAAGCCCCATACAACATTATGAAGAGAAACCATCACCAAAAAACGTGCTTGCTGAATTGAGGCAACTGAGCCGAGCCATCGCTCCCATCTTTGTGACACTCCGTGTCCAGATGTTTCGAGTTAGCATTTTTAAAAACTAATCTCAGGACTAGATTGACCTACCCAAGAAGTATCATTGACATGCAAAGTGTTTTGGGCAGTGATTAAATTCAAAAACACTTTGATTTGAACTACAACTCAAATTCCTACCATACAAGTATGGTCAACCAAAAATATATGTTGTAGGTCGTGTCAAATGAAAAATATAGGTCAAAACCCCACTGGATTTCATCGAGGTTTGGTACCCCAAATAAATCAGACAAACTTAGCATTTAAGCCTTTTCTCGGAATTTTCAGAATTTATCTAGAAAGGATTTTGGAGTAAACTCTTCGTGCATGTCACTTTCTAGAGTTATACTTCTCAACAAAATTCTTCACTTTAATTTTTGAACACGGGAAGGTCCTGCTTTTGATTTTTCAAAACCGGATCAGACCGCGTTTGGAAATTGGAAGAAAATAAGAAGATGCCCGGGGAATATACCATGGGCCCCACCCGTCAGCCTCACTGGGCGAGGCACGGGCGCGCCCCGCGCCCGACCGGCGCCGTACGCCGGCGCCGCGTGGCGGCTGCCCCCTGGCCCGGCCCCGCCTGGTCGGAGGGACAAAGGGGAGGTCCCCTCCCGGTCGGAACCCCCTCTCCCATTTCTCTCTCTCGCTCCCGAGCTCTCCTCCACCCGCCATTGCCGACGCCCGAGCTCGAGCTCGCCGCCCGGCCACCGCGAGCCACCTCCCCGCACGCGCGTCCGCCTGGAGCGCCGCCCCAACCCCTCTCCGCTCCTCGAGCCGTCGCAAGGGTTCCCCGTGGACCCTAGGTGGAGAATCGAGCACTTTCTTCCACGCCGGCCGCCGCATCCTCTCCGTCCGATTCGCCCCCTCCGGTGAGCTAAGCATCCCCGACCGTGGAACGGTGCGTGCGCACGGTGGTGGAGTGTGACATCCCATGTCACGATTAAGGCTAATCCCGTAGTTAGTACCCTAATCACTTCACTAACAAAGTACTAATACTAATTACCCAAAGGAGAAGAAGAAAAATAAAAAGCAAAAAGGAAAAACCTACTCCTAAACCCTAGCCCTAACCAAAATGCAAAAATTATAAAAACACTACCCACATATTTTTGCACCACTGGATTGCTCATGTAAAAAGATGAATTTACAATATTTTTACCAAATTTTTGAACAAAGTTTTGAAAGCCCAAAAATTCAAATTCAAATCTGAAACACTGCTACTTGTGAATTTTGTATGAATTTTTGGAAGCAAGTTTGTAACTTCAAACTAAAAGATGAAAATTAAAGTGAATCATCCTGAACCTCCCCATATTTTTGGTTTTATTTTTGGAGCATCGGAAGTATGAATTTTTGGCGAATTACCAAACTGAAGATTCAAAATCTAATTTTGGACCCCGAGCTACGGTGCCCATCGGGCAATGGCGACCGGACCGCCGGTCCGGCCAGCCTGGCCGCCGCCCGGGCACGCTCCCGCCCTGTCCCGTCGCCACGCGAGCTCCGGCCAACCCCCAACCATTTGTGTACCCGCCGACCAACAGTAGAGCGCCGGAGTTACTCCCCTCCGCCGCCGCCCACGCCTCCGGCCGCCCCCTTTTCTTTTCTCGCGGAATCCGGCGTGAAGGCCAAGTCCCCGTCGCCCCTTTCGCCTCAAATCATTGCTCCAGCTCCCTTGGCTCCTCCCAGCACCGCCAGCTCTCCCCCTCGGCCGCCACAGCTCGCGCGCGAGGAGAAATCACCGCCGCCGGACTCCACGACCGCCATGGCCGCCTCCGCGCCGCACGCGAGCTAGGTAAGCCGCGCACCCCTCCTTTCCTCGCCAATACGTGCGCCAAGACGTGCTTGAGCTCCCCCTTGACGCGCCTCCCCCTGCGGCTCCAGGTCGTCGGGAATCCGAGGCGAAATCCGTCGCCGCCGCCGCCACCTCGCCACCTCTCCGTCGAGCACCCCCTCCGGCGATCCTCTTCACCGCGCAACCCCACGCCGCCCTCCTCCGTGCGCAGGTGGAGCTTCCAGGCCAACTCCCGCCCTTTTTCTCCCTCTAGCTCGGTCGCGCGCCGTCGCCGGAGCCACCGCAGCCGCCACCGCTCGCCGCGGGCTCGCTCCGGCCACTCGCTGGGCCCGCGACCGCGCCCACGAAGACCGCCGTCTCGCGTACAGCATTTCCACCGAGTCTCGGAGCATGCGCTCCAGCGCAGCGCCGCCGCGAGCGAGCTCGCCGGCGCCGGCCGCCGCTCGCCGGAGCGCGCGCCGTTCGTTTTAAAAATCGGCCGATGGCATTTCCGTAATTAGGTCCGAACTTCGTTCAAGTTTGAAAAATTCATATCTAGCGTTTGAATCGTCCAAAAATTACAAACTAAAATGTTTTGGAAACTAGAAGACCTGTACTTTCATAAAAGTAACATGAACTCCTCAGATCTGGTCATCTTCACATTTTTACAAAAATGACAAAAGTCAACCCCTGAAAACTTAACTAAGACATAACTTTAAAAATATAAATCCAAATTAGAAGCCACTTGGCCAAAGTCTTCACCCTGGCACACATGAGTTTTTGGCACTGGAAGATCTGCATTTCATTTCATATTTTTCAAGTTATTGCATTTCTTGCATTCTCTGTATTTAATTTTTAATTAAATCTGTATAAATTATTTTTGCATGAAACTTGGCCATTAATTTCATTTTGGTACTGTACACGTGTAGAAAATCCCATGATAAATTTTGAGCATGTTAAGTAATGATTTTTGCAAACCCTAGATCTAAATTTCTAAAGGGTCATTTTCAGCACATTCATAAATGGTTTTATGTCATTAAAAATCCTGTTCATGCATGTTTATGTAAGGTCTACTGTTCATTATGTCCTTTAGCACCCCATGGCAGGTTTAGTCAAAAGGTTTTATGTATTTCACCTATGTATGAATTTTGAAATCAAAATTCTATTCTAAAAGGGAATCGTCATCGCATGTGATGTCAAAATGCATAGGCCTAGATTTCTTCGTATTGCACTATAAAAACTTGCTAAATTATTAGTGCTAAACCTACACTAACCACAGCACTCATGTCTATGCACCAAGTCATTACTCATTACATTAGTATGACCATGCTTGTCATGTCTTTAGACCCCACTTAAATAGAACAAGAGACATGTCATGCTTGTTAGGGTTTGAGCAAACAAACGTGTGATTAATATGTTCATGGGCACCTTTACAAAACAGCACACATGCATTACCCTATTCATCACCCTTGTATGCATATTACTTATGCATTGCATTTCGTTCCTTAGGTGACGACGCCGGATTGACTCCGCCGGAAGAAG
Organism: Chloris gayana; assembly: GCA_031894775.1. NCBI lineage: Eukaryota > Viridiplantae > Streptophyta > Magnoliopsida > Poales > Poaceae > Chloris > Chloris gayana. The sequence goes on from JAUNZO010004905.1 coordinate 85,547, forward strand.
CTATTGCCACGCTCAACGCTTGTGAAGCTAGTACTAACTTCGATCACTCTCAAGGCAAGCCCCGGTGCATCCCTATTATTTCAAAATGTCTTTCTTTTATCACTATATTAAGGATGGTGAATGTGCATTTAAGTTCTAGGAGTTGATTGGAAATCCACATGCATAAATTCCTATATGTCCTATGTCCCTTATGTGTCACATCCTCGTTAGAATTGCTATGCTATGTTTATGGAGTCAACGATAGATTGGGGATCTCACTCATGGCTTATGATTAAATGTGAACATGATGAAATTGGTTAAAATTGAGAACACCCCATTGTGGCTCCGCGAACAAGTTTGAGTTGTGTACCACTTGCATACCTTTCTTATGGGGATTGGTAAACCTATGTAGCTTGTGAGTTGTAAAGTGAGCCGGATATCTCACCGACCCGGAGGTGATGTGTTTGGCACGGTGGTTGCACGGGTTGAGGACCGTTGGAGAGTACATGGGTTAAGCCTTGGGCGCGTTGTTGAACGGTCGCAAGGGGACGTGTACTCGGGGTCGGTGGCCCCGTGTTTTACTTTATGATGAGCTCGCGAACGGTGGCCATACGTGTTCTTAAATGATGCGTATGTCGTGCATTTGGGTTCTTTCCTGCAGGATTAATAATTCGATAATTATCGCCGTTTCCTCTCGGTTAATGAGTACCACTTGATTCGAGCAGTCCGCAATGTATAGTAATGGAAAGAGATTGAATAGCTTGCTGTTTTATATTGATATTAAATTGTATTGCAAACTCTTGTATTGTTAGCATGCTCACTAAAGTTTCTTTTATGCAATCACCCTATTAATTTGGCTAAGTAATAAAATTGCCAACCTAATTAGCATAGGTGCTATTTATGCAAAAAGGCCAAGTTAAACCGGTCAAACCCCATGCATCTAGGCGTCGGTCTTAGATGGCCAATTTGACGGGTAAGACTTGCGGAGTATGTTAGATACTCGGGCTTTGCCACTACATGTTGACTTACGGGTTTCCCGCAAGCCGGATTCTGTGGTTGTTGTGGTAAGGTGGTTTGGGATGGAGAGGAGCCCAAAGAGTGGACCATCGAATGGGTCCCTAGCTCTCCGACCCATGATGAGTGAGCCGTGGCCTAGGCCGGCATGGTTCATTTAAGTTATCTATGTATCGTCGAGTTGTATTTCGCTTCCGCACTTTGAATTCGAACAAAGATTATGGTTATGTAAAACTTAATCTCGAACCTAATGTATCTTTTATTCGAACTCTATGTTGTAATCAAGACTTAATTATGTAACCTTGCAAATCGTGTATGTTTGTTAATGTGATGCTATGTATGGTTGCTTCGCCAATCATCTCCCAAGGCGATCCGTACCACACTTAACTATCTTTCGGGATAGGGGTGTGACACGTGGTATCGAGCCGACTTGGGATTTGCGTCACGCTAACACTCATTCTAAAAATCTTAAAACCCGTTTTTGAGTCACGGTGAGGCACGAGTCTAGATAGAAAGGCCAATATAAGGACTATATAGAATGGTGGCAAAACTAACCCCGTGTTATGATTGTTAAATATTTTGCAACTACGGCTTGAGCAAAGGTGTGTGATTGAGTGTTGTCAATTTTCGCATGATATTATTGGTGTGACTCGAATACACTCTTATTCGAGAGCTCTCCATGTGAGGCGAGGTGACATGGATTTATTTTTGGCTTGTTTCTTTTGAATTTGATGTAATGTTTCTGGAATCCATCTCTTGCAGGTACATAACAACGCTTTAGTTCGTATAGTATCGTGTGAGAGGTGTGTGTGCCACCGATGCGCTTGTCCGATATTCGTATCGGCGGGCGCGGTCTTTTAATTTTTGTGAGGACGTACGAGACGACATATTGAGCATCCATCATCCTTGCATATCATGTCATCATGTCAAACATGTGCATGTGAACTCCTATAAATGGAACAATCACCAAAAAAAATTGATCACCTAGCTTAACTCTCACAAAAGGTTAAAAAACCGAAACCACTAAAACGAGGCAAAACATGGCAGATTTCTTGACTTTCACCAAAATAAGCATAACTTCCAAGCTACTTATCCAAATAAGACAAATAAGGACTTTCTGGAAAGCTTGCATTATGCCCTACAACAATCTCCTAGTCTCCGGTCTTGTAAAAATCTGGAACGTAGCTAGAATTGCCCATTACAGAGAGCTGTTCTGGAATTTTCAGAATGTGCTCCGGTTCTGTCCCTGTCGTAGATCGTGTATAACTTTCAAACGACAAGTCAGATTGAGCTGTTCTAGGATGCGTTGGAAAGCTTAAGAAATTGTCTAAAACTTTCGTAACAAAATAAAATTTTGATTCTGCCCAGAAACAGGAGTAATCATCGAGTTTTGGTAGCCTGTCGATTCTGTCCAGAAAAACGGAACCGTGTTAGGATTGTGCGAAAAGTTTTGTCGCATCCTTTTGCTAAGTTGGTGCCATTCCCTCATTCATGCTTTACTTCTTTAGCATGTTTTGTTGTTGGATCTTGAGTTTTGACTTGTGTTTCAAAATTCTCCGACAGATGGCCCCCGGCAAGCTCATGTTGGACCGTGAGAACCTCGCGAGGCGGGTGCTCGAGTTGGAGCAGGAGCGTGCTGCCCTGCAGGCCACCCTCGCCACCCGCGACGCCGAGCTCGCCGCTCGCGACGCCGAGCTTGCTGCCCGCACCGCCGAGCTAGCCGAGCGCACTACCGAGGTGGATACCCTCCGTACGCAGCTCGAGTATAGCGAGACGGAGCGTTGGAACTTCTTCGAGCAGCTCCACGACGCCCACCTTGCCCTTGAGGGCAATGGAGCCGCCGCTCTGCAGGCCACGCTTGATGAGCGTGATGCCCAGCTCGCCGCCGCGAATGAGGAGAACTACGTCCTCTCCGGCCAGGTGGATGCCCTTCTCGAGGAGAAGGATGAGTTGGATGTTACTCTCCTGGAGACTCGGGGCGCTAGGGATGCTTTGGAGGGAGACCTCCAGAACGCCCGGGCGACTATAGTGCATAACAACGCTACCATTGAGCATCTCCAAGCCGCCAACAACGCCCTGCACGCCATCCTTAATGGCGGACCTCCCGAGCCACTTGAGATCATCCCACCCGAGGAGGATGTGGAAATGAGTGATGGCGAGGATGTTTCCGACGTCGAGGACGGAGCACCACCCTCTCCCATGAGGGATGACGTCGACTACTACGGCGATGACGACGAGTAGTTGTCACGACCGGTGGTCGTAGCTCTATGGGTGTAGGATTTGTGATCTCGTGAGGCATGTAACCGTGTTGGAAAGCGATCCGCGTGTTGTTAATTAAGCTCTCCGAGATTTGTGTTTGTTTGTGGGTCACATGTGATGTAACCTAAGACCGTGTGGTATCGGATTCGTGGTTTCCCGTGTATCAAAAATTTCGGTCATGTTGCTACTATGTTGGAATCTATGGAATATGTGTGTTGCCAATGCATTATGCTTCTTCCATCAATATTTTCTTCGTACATGCAATCTGAAATTTTTGGTCCCTTATGCCCAATGTCATGTGTTCTTGCTATTTTAGCTCTTGGTCTAATGAGCTAACGTGAGAAAAATTTTCATGCATGACAGATGGTGAATACCCGCCGTGGTGAAGCTTCCGGAAGTGGGCATGGTGCGAGGGAAGAGCAACTCCCCAACCCTCCACCCCTCACGCCGTTGGAACAACTCGTGTCCAACCAAAACGAGATGTTCCGCTTGTTCTTTGCAAGTCAAACCAACCAAGGACAAGGCCAAGGACCGCCACCCCAAGGGCCGAGGAATTCCACCTATGCCGACTTTTGGGCCACTCAACCGCCCAAGTTTGGTGAAGCTACTACCGATCCGTTGGAGGCGGATAATTTCCTCCGCATCATTGAGTCGAAGTTCGCTCTCCTCAACTGCACATCGGAGCAAAAGGTTCTCTTTGCAGCTCAACAACTTCGTGGCTCCGCTAGTGCATGGTGGGCAAGTTTCACCGCCGCACTTCCCGCCGGTACTCAAGTGAACTGGCCGGACTTTTGCACCGCGTTTCGCGCGCATCACATTCCCGCCGGTCTCATGAAGCGCAAGTTGCAGGAGTTCCTTAGTTTGAAGCAAGGTGCCGGAACCGTGCAAGAGTATGCACGGAAGTTCAACTACTTGGCTCGGTATGCATCCTATCATGCCGACACGGATGACAAGAAGAAGGATTGCTTTCGTTCGGGGCTAAGCCCAAAGTTACAAGATCGCTTGGCTCAAGTCACTACCGGCACGTTCAATGACTTAATGAGTGCCGCAATTGTGCAAGAAGATGCTATCCGTGCTCACCAAGAGGACAAGAAGAGGAAGCGCGCCGTAGGAAATCCATCCGGCTCCGCTCCGCCCAAGTACAAGCTAGCTATCACCTCCCCGACCGGACAGAAGTTTCGGGCCGCATTGCCGCCGACGGGGGCTCACGTCGGTTGTGCCGCAGCAGCACCACCACTCCCACGGTGGAAGTCCGCAGCATACTACCTCGTTCCGCCCTCCACAGCAGCAATACCAAGGTGCTAGGCCCGGTCCTCAAGGTCCGTGCTTTAATTGTGGACGTCCGGGTCATTTCGCAAAGGATTGCCGTGTTCCGACCCGCAACCCGAGCAACAACAACAATGGTTCCGGAAGCGGCAACAACAACCAAAACCGCAACGGGAATAACGGGAATGGGAATCGCAATCAATCCTCCACTCCAAATGCTAAGAATGGCCGAGTCAACTATACCACGGCCGAAGAGATTCAAGCGGGAGAACCGGTACATTCGGGTATGTTTTCGGTCAACAACCACTCCACTTTGGTTCTTTTTGATTCGGGTGCAACTCATGATTTCATTAGTCAAGCATGTGCAAAAACCCTACAACTCACTCCTACCGTTTTGGATATTCCCTATATCATCACATCACCCGGTGGAAAGATAAAAACAAACCTAGAGTTGAGGCAAGTCCCACTACACCTAGAAAGAAAAATATACCCCTCATCTCTCATAGTTTTGTGTGGGCAAGGAATAGATATAATTCTAGGTATGAGGTGGATGAAACTCCATAGAGCCGTTTTACACATCGATTCTCGTGAAGTTCACCTAAACTCCCCACTCCATGGTTCATCTATTCTCCGATTGCCCCATCCAAAATCCTCCACTTCAACGATCTACCATCTTGAGGGAAAACGGATTGAGGATATTCCCGTGGTATGCGAGTTTCCCGATGTTTTTCCGGATGACTTACCGGGCATGCCACCCGATCGGGATGTCGAGTTTAAGATTGAGCTCCAACCCGGTACGGCACCAATTTCCCGTAGGCCGTACAAAATGGCTCCCAATGAGCTAGCAATCTTAAAAGAGCAATTGAGTGAGCTTATGGATAAAGGATATATTCGCCCTAGTTCTTCCCCGTGGGGATGCCCCGCTCTCTTTGTGAAGAAGAAAGATAAGACGCTACGTCTATGTGTGGATTATCGCCCTCTCAATGCGGTAACTATTAAGAATAAATACCCGCTCCCTCGGATTGATATTCTCTTTGATCAATTAGTTGGTGCTAAGGTTTTCTCTAAGATTGATCTCCGATCCGGTTACCATCAAATCAAGATCCGAGCCGAAGATATTCCAAAAACCGCATTCTCTACACGGTATGGTCTCTTTGAGTATCTCGTCATGTCTTTTGGGCTCACGAACGCCCGGCTCATTTTATGTACTTGATGAATTCGGTATTCATGCCCGAGTTGGATAAGTTTGTCGTGGTCTTCATTGACGACATTCTTATTTATTCGAAGTCCGAAGAAGAGCATGCCGAACACCTTCGCATTGTTCTCCAACGGCTTCGTGATCATCAATTGTATGCCAAGTTTAGCAAGTGTGAATTTTGGTTGAAGCAAGTGCCTTTCTTGGGTCACATTATTTCCGCGGAAGGTGTAGCCGTTGACCCAAGTAAAGTGGAAGACGTGCTTGTTTGGAAATCCCCAAGGTCGGTGAGACAAATCCGGAGTTTTCTAGGTCTTGCCGGCTACTATCGGAAATTCATTCCCAATTTTTCAAGCATAGCCAAGCCTATGACAAAATTGTTGGAGAAAGATGCTAAGTTTAAATGGAGCCGTGAATGTGAAGAAGCCTTCCAAACTCTCAAGAAGCATTTGACATCCGCTCCGGTGTTAGCACAAGCCGACATCACCAAGCCGTTTGACGTATATTGTGATGCGTCCGGCACCGGTCTAGGATGTGTGCTAATGCAAGAAGGTCGTGTCATTGCTTGTGCTTCTCGTCAACTTCGCAAGCATGAACAACATTACCCCACTCACGATTTGGAGCTAGCCTCGGTTGTCCTTGCTTTGAAAACTTGGAGGCATTATCTACTTGGAAATCTTGTCAATCTTTACACCGATCATAAGAGTCTCAAATATATCTTCACCCAACAAGAGTTGAATATGAGGCAACGTAGATGGTTGGAATTAATCAAGGATTATGAGTTGGAAATCCATTATCATCCGGGTAAAGCTAATGTGGTTGCCGACGCTTTGAGCCGCAAGGATCAATGCAATCATATTACCGGTTGTTCTAAGGAAAACTCGGAAATTTCAGATTCTAGTGAACCAAGTCTTCGAGTCATTCCCTATGGTTCGCTATATAATCTAGCTCTCATTCCTACCCTTCGTGAGGAAATTATTGAGGCGCAAAGGAAGGACGAAGGTATGGAATTTATTCGGCAAAAGATTGAGAAAGATGAAGCTACATGTTTCCGACAAGATGACAATGGTGTATTATGGTTCAACCAACGTCTCGTTGTTCCAAAGGATATGGAATTACGGAAGAAAATAATGGATGAGGCACATTTGTCTAAATATTCCATACACCCGGTAGCAACAAGATGTATCGCGGCCTAAGAGAAAAGTTTTGGTGGACACGCATGAAGCGTGAGATTGCACGGTATGTGGCCGAGTGTGATACTTGTCAACGAGTGAAAGCCGACCACTTGAGAAAAGCCGGATTATTGAACCCATTGAAGATTCCCGTTTGGAAGTGGGAGGACATTGCTATGGATTTTATAGTTGGATTACCTCTCACATCCAAGAAGCATGATTCAATTTGGGTTATTGTGGATAGGTTAACTAAGTCCGCACATTTCATCCCCGTCCATACTACCTACAATACCAAGAAGTATGCCGAGTTATACATCTCAAGAGTGTTATGTTTGCATGGAGTACCAAAAACCATTGTTTCCGATCGAGGTCCGCAATTTGTATCTCGCTTTTGGGAACAATTGCATTCTTGTCTTGGTACCACCCTCATTAGAAGCTCCGCATATCACCCTCAAACGGATGGACAAACCGAAAGATTGAATCAATACTTGGAGGATATCTTGAGAGCATGTGCTATGGAAAATAGAGGAAATTGGGATGATTGTCTTCCATTCGCCGAATTCTCGTACAACAATAGCTATCAAGAGAGTTCGGGAATGTCACCGTTTGAAGCGTTGTATGGTCACTCTTGTCGTACACCCTTAAATTGGTCGGAAGCGGGAGAGAGAACCACTTTCGGTCCCGATCTTGTCACTCAAGCCGAAGAGAAGGTCCGACAAATTCAAGCCAACATGAAAGCCGCACAATCTCGTCAAGTGAGTTACGCTAACAAGAGGAGACGCCCATTGGAATTTGAGAAGGGAGATCACGTTTATCTTCGTGTCTCTCCGAATAAGGGCGTATCTCGATTTGGAATTAAAGGAAAGTTAGCACCCCGCTATATCGGACCCTATCCGATTGTGGAAAAGCATAGCGCGGTTGCTTACCGATTGCAACTACCGGAAAGTCTTGCTCGTGTGCACAACGTGTTCCACGTATCTCAACTCAAGAAATGTTTGAAGCCTCCGATAGATGTGGTCATTTCCGACACCGATCAACTAGAAGAAGACCTCTCCTACCCCGAATACCCCGTCCGGATTATCGATCAAAGCGACCGGGTAACTCGCAATCGCACCATCACCTTCTATAAAGTGCAATGGAGTAATCACACCGAAGAAGAAGCAACTTGGGAACAAGAGGATTTTCTAGAGAAGAATTTTCCCGAGTTCCTCGCGTCACACAAATCGGTAAATTTTCGCACTCCCTCTCCTTAATTCGTAGCGATTCTCGGGACGAGAATTTCTTTAAGGGGGAGGGCTGTGACATCCCATGTCACGATTAAGGCTAATCCCGTAGTTAGTACCCTAATCACTTCACTAACAAAGTACTAATACTAATTACCCAAAGGAGAAGAAGAAAAATAAAAAGCAAAAAGGAAAAACCTACTCCTAAACCCTAGCCCTAACCAAAATGCAAAAATTATAAAAACACTACCCACATATTTTTGCACCACTGGATTGCTCATGTAAAAAGATGAATTTACAATATTTTTACCAAATTTTTGAACAAAGTTTTGAAAGCCCAAAAATTCAAATTCAAATCTGAAACACTGCTACTTGTGAATTTTGTATGAATTTTTGGAAGCAAGTTTGTAACTTCAAACTAAAAGATGAAAATTAAAGTGAATCATCCTGAACCTCCCCATATTTTTGGTTTTATTTTTGGAGCATCGGAAGTATGAATTTTTGGCGAATTACCAAACTGAAGATTCAAAATCTAATTTTGGACCCCGAGCTACGGTGCCCATCGGGCAATGGCGACCGGACCGCCGGTCCGGCCAGCCTGGCCGCCGCCCCGGGCACGCTCCCGCCCTGTCCCGTCGCCACGCGAGCTCTGGCCAACCCCCAACCATTTGTGTACCCGCCGACCAACAGTAGAGCGCCGGAGTTACTCCCCTCTGCCGCCGCCCACGCCTCGGCCGCCCCCTTTTCTTTTCTCCGGAATCCGGCGTGAAGGCCAAGTCCCCGTCGCCCCTTTCGCCTCAAATCATTGCTCCAGCTCCCTTGGCTCCTCCCCGCACCGCCAGCTCTCCCCCTCGGCCGCCACAGCTCGCGCGCGAGGAGAAATCACCGCCGCCGGACTCCACGACCGCCATGGCCGCCTCCGCGCCGCACGCGAGCTAGGTAAGCCGCGCACCCCTCCTTTCCTCGCCAATACGTGTGCCAAGACGTGCTTGAGCTCCCCCTTGACGCGCCTCCCCCTGCGGCTCCGGGTCGTCGGGAATCCGAGGCGAAATCCGTCGCCGCCGCCGCCACCTCGCCACCTCTCCGTCGAGCACCCCCTCCGGCGATGCTCTTCACCGCGCAACCCCACGCCGCCCTCCTCCGTGCGCAGGTGGAGCTTCCAGACCAACTCCCGCCCTTTTTCTCCCTCTAGCTCGGTCGCGCGCCGTCGCCGGAGCCACCGCGGCCGCCACCGCTCGCCGCGGGCTCGCTCCGGCCATCTGCTGGGCCCGCGACCGCGCCCACGAAGACCGCCGTCTCGCGTACAGCATTTCCACCGAGTCTCGGAGCATGCGCTCCAGCGCAGCGCCGCCGCGAGCGAGCTCGCCGGCGCCGGCCGCCGCTCGCCGGAGCGCGCGCCGTTCTGTTTTAAAAATCGGCCGATGGCATTTCCGTAATTAGGTCCGAACTTCGTTCAAGTTTGAAAAATTCATATCTAGCGTTTGAATCGTCCAAAAATTACAAACTAAAATGTTTTGGAAACTAGAAGACCTGTACTTTCATAAAAGTAACATGAACTCCTCAGATCTGGTCATCTTCACATTTTTACAAAAATGACAAAAGTCAACCCCTGAAAACTTAACTAAGCCATAACTTTAAAAATATAAATCCAAATTAGAAGCCACTTGGCCAAAGTCTTCACCCTGGCACACATGAGTTTTTGGCACTGGAAGATCTGCATTTCATTTCATATTTTTCAAGTTATTGCATTTCTTGCATTCTCTGTATTTAATTTTTAATTAAATCTGTATAAATTATTTTTGCATGAAACTTGGCCATTAATTTCATTTTGGTACTGTACACGTGTAGAAAATCCCATGATAAATTTTGAGCATGTTAAGTAATGATTTTTGCAAACCCTAGATCTAAATTTCTAAAGGGTCATTTTCAGCACATTCATAAATGGTTTTATGTCATTAAAAATCCTGTTCATGCATGTTTATGTAAGGTCTACTGTTCATTATGTCCTTTAGCACCCCATGGCAGGTTTAGTCAAAAGGTTTTATGTATTTCACCTATGTATGAATTTTGAAATCAAAATTCTATTCTAAAAGGGAATCGTCATCGCATGTGATGTCAAAATGCATAGGCCTAGATTTCTTCGTATTGCACTATAAAAACTTGCTAAATTATTAGTGCTAAACCTACACTAACCACAGCACTCATGTCTATGCACCAAGTCATTACTCATTACATTAGTATGACCATGCTTGTCATGTCTTTAGACCCCACTTAAATAGAACAAGAGACATGTCATGCTTGTTAGGGTTTGAGCAAACAAACGTGTGATTAATATGTTCATGGGCACCTTTACAAAACAGCACACATGCATTACCCTATTCATCACCCTTGTATGCATATTACTTATGCATTGCATTTCGTTCCTTAGGTGACGACGCCGGATTGACTCCGCCGGAAGAAGCTATTGCCACGCTCAACGCTTGTGAAGCTAGTACTAACTTCGATCACTCTCAAGGCAAGCCCCGGTGCATTCCTATTATTTCAAAATGTCTTTCTTTTATCACTATATTAAGGATGGTGAATGTGCATTTAAGTTCTAGGAGTTGATTGGAAATCCACATGCATAAATTCCTATATGTCCTATGTCCCTTATGTGTCACATCCTCGTTAGAATTGCTATGCTATGTTTATGGAGTCAACGATAGATTGGGGATCTCACTCATGGCTTATGATTAAATGTGAACATGATGAAATTGGTTAAAATTGAGAACACCCCATTGTGGCTCCGCGAACAAGTTTGAGTTGTGTACCACTTGCATACCTTTCTTATGGGGATTGGTAAACCTATGTAGCTTGTGAGTTGTAAAGTGAGCCGGATATCTCACCGACCCGAGAGGTGATGTGTTTGGCACGGTGGTTGCACGGGTTGAGGACCGTTGGAGAGTACATGGGTTAAGCCTTGGGCGCGTTGTTGAACGGTCGCAAGGGGACGTGTACTCGGGGTCGGTGGCCCCGTGTTTTACTTTATGATGAGCTCGCGAACGGTGGCCATACGTGTTCTTAAATGATGCGTATGTCGTGCATTTGGGTTCTTTCCTGCAGGATTAATAATTCGATAATTATCGCCGTTTCCTCTCGGTTAATGAGTACCACTTGATTCGAGCAGTCCGCAATGTATAGTAATGGAAAGAGATTGAATAGCTTGCTGTTTTATATTGATATTAAATTGTATTGCAAACTCTTGTATTGTTAGCATGCTCACTAAAGTTTCTTTTATGCAATCACCCTATTAATTTGGCTAAGTAATAAAATTGCCAACCTAATTAGCATAGGTGCTATTTATGCAAAAAGGCCAAGTTAAACCGGTCAAACCCCATGCATCTAGGCGTCGGTCTTAGATGGCCAATTTGACGGGTAAGACTTGCGGAGTATGTTAGATACTCGGGCTTTGCCACTACATGTTGACTTACGGGTTTCCCGCAAGCCGGATTCTGTGGTTGTTGTGGTAAGGTGGTTTGGGATGGAGAGGAGCCCAAAGAGTGGACCATCGAATGGGTCCCTAGCTCTCCGACCCATGATGAGTGAGCCGTGGCCTAGGCCGGCATGGTTCATTTAAGTTATCTATGTATCGTCGAGTTGTATTTCGCTTCCGCACTTTGAATTCGAACAAAGATTATGGTTATGTAAAACTTAATCTCGAACCTAATGTATCTTTTATTCGAACTCTATGTTGTAATCAAGACTTAATTATGTAACCTTGCAAATCGTGTATGTTTGTTAATGTGATGCTATGTATGGTTGCTTCGCCAATCATCTCCCAAGGCGATCCGTACCACACTTAACTATCTTTCGGGATAGGGGTGTGACACGTGGTATCGAGCCGACTTGGGATTTGCGTCACGCTAACACTCATTCTAAAAATCTTAAAACCCGTTTTTGAGTCACGGTGAGGCACGAGTCTAGATAGAAAGGCCAATATAAGGACTATATAGAATGGTGGCAAAACTAACCCCGTGTTATGATTGTTAAATATTTTGCAACTACGGCTTGAGCAAAGGTATGTGATTGAGTGTTGTCAATTTTCGCATGATATTATTGGTGTGACTCGAATACACTCTTATTCGAGAGCTCTCCATGTGAGGCGAGGTGACATGGATTTATTTTTGGCTTGTTTCTTTTGAATTTGATGTAATGTTTCTGGAATCCATCTCTTGCAGGTACATAACAACGCTTTAGTTCGTATAGTATCGTGTGAGAGGTGTGTGTGCCACCGATGCGCTTGTCCGATATTCGTATCGGCGGGCGCGGTCTTTTAATTTTTGTGAGGACGTACGAGACGACATATTGAGCATCCATCATCCTTGCATATCATGTCATCATGTCAAACATGTGCATGTGAACTCCTATAAATGGAACAATCACCAAAAAAAATTGATCACCTAGCTTAACTCTCACAAAAGGTTAAAAAACCGAAACCACTAAAACGAGGCAAAACATGGCAGATTTCTTGACTTTCACCAAAATAAGCATAACTTCCAAGCTACTTATCCAAATAAGACAAATAAGGACTTTCTGGAAAGCTTGCATTATGCCCTACAACAATCTCCTAGTCTCCGGTCTTGTAAAAATCTGGAACGTAGCTAGAATTGCCCATTACAGAGAGCTGTTCTGGAATTTTCAGAATGTGCTCCGGTTCTGTCCCTGTCGTAGATCGTGTATAACTTTCAAACGACAAGTCGGATTGAGCTGTTCTAGGATGCGTTGGAAAGCTTAAGAAATTGTCTAAAACTTTCGTAACAAAATAAAATTTTGATTCTGCCCAGAAACAGGAGTAATCATCGAGTTTTGGTAGCCTGTCGATTCTGTCCAGAAAAACGGAACCGTGTTAGGATTGTGCGAAAAGTTTTGTCGCATCCTTTTGCTAAGTTGGTGCCATTCCCTCATTCATGCTTTACTTATTTAGCATGTTTTGTTGTTGGATCTTGAGTTTTGACTTGTGTTTCAAAATTCTCCGACAGATGGCCCCCGGCAAGCTCATGTTGGACCGTGAGAACCTCGCGAGGCGGGTGCTCGAGTTGGAGCAGGAGCGTGCTGCCCTGCAGGCCACCCTCGCCACCCGCGACGCCGAGCTCGCCGCTCGCGACGCCGAGCTTGCTGCCCGCACCGCCGAGCTAGCCGAGCGCACTACCGAGGTGGATACCCTCCGTACGCAGCTCGAGTATAGCGAGACGGAGCGTTGGAACTTCTTCGAGCAGCTCCACGACGCCCACCTTGCCCTTGAGGGCAATGGAGCCGCCGCTCTGCAGGCCACGCTTGATGAGCGTGATGCCCAGCTCGCCGCCGCGAATGAGGAGAACTACGTCCTCTCCGGCCAGGTGGATGCCCTTCTCGAGGAGAAGGATGAGTTGGATGTTACTCTCCTGGAGACTCGGGCGCTAGGGATGCTTTGGAGGGAGACCTCCAGAACGCCCGAGGCGACTATAGCGCATAACAACGCTACCATTGAGCATCTCCAAGCCGCCAACAACGCCCTGCACGCCATCCTTAATGGCGGACCTCCCGAGCCACTTGAGATCATCCCACCCGAGGAGGATGTGGAAATGAGTGATGGCGAGGATGTTTCCGACGTCGAGGACGGAGCACCACCCTCTCCCATGAGGGATGACGTCGACTACTACGGCGATGACGACGAGTAGTTGTCACGACCGGTGGTCGTAGCTCTATGGGTGTAGGATTTGTGATCTCGTGAGGCATGTAACCGTGTTGGAAAGCGATCCGCGTGTTGTTAATTAAGCTCTCCGAGATTTGTGTTTGTTTGTGGGTCACATGTGATGTAACCTAAGACCGTGTGGTATCGGATTCGTGGTTTCCCGTGTATCAAAAATTTCGGTCATGTTGCTACTATGTTGGAATCTATGGAATATGTGTGTTGCCAATGCATTATGCTTCTTCCATCAATATTTTCTTCGTACATGCAATCTGAAATTTTTGGTCCCTTATGCCCAATGTCATGTGTTCTTGCTATTTTAGCTCTTGGTCTAATGAGCTAACGTGAGAAAAATTTTCATGCATGACAGATGGTGAATACCCGCCGTGGTGAAGCTTCCGGAAGTGGGCATGGTGCGAGGGAAGAGCAACTCCCCAACCCTCCACCCCTCACGCCGTTGGAACAACTCGTGTCCAACCAAAACGAGATGTTCCGCTTGTTCTTTGCAAGTCAAACCAACCAAGGACAAGGCCAAGGACCGCCACCCCAAGGGCCGAGGAATTCCACCTATGCCGACTTTTGGGCCACTCAACCGCCCAAGTTTGGTGAAGCTACTACCGATCCGTTGGAGGCGGATAATTTCCTCCGCATCATTGAGTCGAAGTTCGCTCTCCTCAACTGCACATCGGAGCAAAAGGTTCTCTTTGCAGCTCAACAACTTCGTGGCTCCGCTAGTGCATGGTGGGCAAGTTTCACCGCCGCACTTCCCGCCGGTACTCAAGTGAGCTGGCCGGACTTTTGCACCGCGTTTCGCGCGCATCACATTCCCGCCGGTCTCATGAAGCGCAAGTTGCAGGAGTTCCTTAGTTTGAAGCAAGGTGCCGGAACCGTGCAAGAGTATGCACGGAAGTTCAACTACTTGGCTCGGTATGCATCCTATCATGCCGACACGGATGACAAGAAGAAGGATTGCTTTCGTTCGGGGCTAAGCCCAAAGTTACAAGATCGCTTGGCTCAAGTCACTACCGGCACGTTCAATGACTTAATGAGTGCCGCAATTGTGCAAGAAGATGCTATCCGTGCTCACCAAGAGGACAAGAAGAGGAAGCGCGCCGTAGGAAATCCATCCGGCTCCGCTCCGCCCAAGTACAAGCTAGCTATCACCTCCCCGACCGGACAGAAGTTTCGGGCCGCATTGCCGCCGACGGGGGCTCACGTCGGTTGTGCCGCAGCAGCACCACCACTCCCACGGTGGAAGTCCGCAGCATACTACCTCGTTCCGCCCTCCACAGCAGCAATACCAAGGTGCTAGGCCCGGTCCTCAAGGTCCGTGCTTTAATTGTGGACGTCCGGGTCATTTCGCAAAGGATTGCCGTGTTCCGACCCGCAACCCGAGCAACAACAACAATGGTTCCGGAAGCGGCAACAACAACCAAAACCGCAACGGGAATAACGGGAATGGGAATCGCAATCAATCCTCCACTCCAAATGCTAAGAATGGCCGAGTCAACTATACCACGGCCGAAGAGATTCAAGCGGGAGAACCGGTACATTCGGGTATGTTTTCGGTCAACAACCACTCCACTTTGGTTCTTTTTGATTCGGGTGCAACTCATGATTTCATTAGTCAAGCATGTGCAAAAACCCTACAACTCACTCCTACCGTTTTGGATATTCCCTATATCATCACATCACCCGGTGGAAAGATAAAAACAAACCTAGAGTTGAGGCAAGTCCCACTACACCTAGAAAGAAAAATATACCCCTCATCTCTCATAGTTTTGTGTGGGCAAGGAATAGATATAATTCTAGGTATGAGGTGGATGAAACTCCATAGAGCCGTTTTACACATCGATTCTCGTGAAGTTCACCTAAACTCCCCACTCCATGGTTCATCTATTCTCCGATTGCCCCATCCAAAATCCTCCACTTCAACGATCTACCATCTTGAGGGAAAACGGATTGAGGATATTCCCGTGGTATGCGAGTTTCCCGATGTTTTTCCGGATGACTTACCGGGCATGCCACCCGATCGGGATGTCGAGTTTAAGATTGAGCTCCAACCCGGTGCGGCACCAATTTCCCGTAGGCCGTACAAAATGGCTCCCAATGAGCTAGCAATCTTAAAAGAGCAATTGAGTGAGCTTATGGATAAAGGATATATTCGCCCTAGTTCTTCCCCGTGGGGATGCCCCGCTCTCTTTGTGAAGAAGAAAGATAAGACGCTACGTCTATGTGTGGATTATCGCCCTCTCAATGCGGTAACTATTAAGAATAAATACCCGCTCCCTCGGATTGATATTCTCTTTGATCAATTAGTTGGTGCTAAGGTTTTCTCTAAGATTGATCTCCGATCCGGTTACCATCAAATCAAGATCCGAGCCGAAGATATTCCAAAAACCGCATTCTCTACACGGTATGGTCTCTTTGAGTATCTCGTCATGTCTTTTGGGCTCACGAACGCCCGGCTCATTTTATGTACTTGATGAATTCGGTATTCATGCCCGAGTTGGATAAGTTTGTCGTGGTCTTCATTGACGACATTCTTATTTATTCGAAGTCCGAAGAAGAGCATGCCGAACACCTTCGCATTGTTCTCCAACGGCTTCGTGATCATCAATTGTATGCCAAGTTTAGCAAGTGTGAATTTTGGTTGAAGCAAGTGCCTTTCTTGGGTCACATTATTTCCGCGGAAGGTGTAGCCGTTGACCCAAGTAAAGTGGAAGACGTGCTTGTTTGGAAATCCCCAAGGTCGGTGAGACAAATCCGGAGTTTTCTAGGTCTTGCCGGCTACTATCGGAAATTCATTCCCAATTTTTCAAGCATAGCCAAGCCTATGACAAAATTGTTGGAGAAAGATGCTAAGTTTAAATGGAGCCGTGAATGTGAAGAAGCCTTCCAAACTCTCAAGAAGCATTTGACATCCGCTCCGGTGTTAGCACAAGCCGACATCACCAAGCCGTTTGACGTATATTGTGATGCGTCCGGCACCGGTCTAGGATGTGTGCTAATGCAAGAAGGTCGTGTCATTGCTTGTGCTTCTCGTCAACTTCGCAAGCATGAACAACATTACCCCACTCACGATTTGGAGCTAGCCTCGGTTGTCCTTGCTTTGAAAACTTGGAGGCATTATCTACTTGGAAATCTTGTCAATCTTTACACCGATCATAAGAGTCTCAAATATATCTTCACCCAACAAGAGTTGAATATGAGGCAACGTAGATGGTTGGAATTAATCAAGGATTATGAGTTGGAAATCCATTATCATCCGGGTAAAGCTAATGTGGTTGCCGACGCTTTGAGCCGCAAGGATCAATGCAATCATATTACCGGTTGTTCTAAGGAAAACTCGGAAATTTCAGATTCTAGTGAACCAAGTCTTCGAGTCATTCCCTATGGTTCGCTATATAATCTAGCTCTCATTCCTACCCTTCGTGAGGAAATTATTGAGGCGCAAAGGAAGGACGAAGGTATGGAATTTATTCGGCAAAAGATTGAGAAAGATGAAGCTACATGTTTCCGACAAGATGACAATGGTGTATTATGGTTCAACCAACGTCTCGTTGTTCCAAAGGATATGGAATTACGGAAGAAAATAATGGATGAGGCACATTTGTCTAAATATTCCATACACCCCGGTAGCAACAAGATGTATCGCGGCCTAAGAGAAAAGTTTTGGTGGACACGCATGAAGCGTGAGATTGCACGGTATGTGGCCGAGTGTGATACTTGTCAACGAGTGAAAGCCGACCACTTGAGAAAAGCCGGATTATTGAACCCATTGAAGATTCCCGTTTGGAAGTGGGAGGACATTGCTATGGATTTTATAGTTGGATTACCTCTCACATCCAAGAAGCATGATTCAATTTGGGTTATTGTGGATAGGTTAACTAAGTCCGCACATTTCATCCCCGTCCATACTACCTACAATACCAAGAAGTATGCCGAGTTATACATCTCAAGAGTGTTATGTTTGCATGGAGTACCAAAAACCATTGTTTCCGATCGAGGTCCGCAATTTGTATCTCGCTTTTGGGAACAATTGCATTCTTGTCTTGGTACCACCCTCATTAGAAGCTCCGCATATCACCCTCAAACGGATGGACAAACCGAAAGATTGAATCAATACTTGGAGGATATCTTGAGAGCATGTGCTATGGAAAATAGAGGAAATTGGGATGATTGTCTTCCATTCGCCGAATTCTCGTACAACAATAGCTATCAAGAGAGTTCGGAAATGTCACCGTTTGAAGCGTTGTATGGTCACTCTTGTCGTACACCCTTAAATTGGTCGGAAGCGGGAGAGAGAACCACTTTCGGTCCCGATCTTGTCACTCAAGCCGAAGAGAAGGTCCGACAAATTCAAGCCAACATGAAAGCCGCACAATCTCGTCAAGTGAGTTACGCTAACAAGAGGAGACGCCCATTGGAATTTGAGAAGGGAGATCACGTTTATCTTCGTGTCTCTCCGAATAAGGGCGTATCTCGATTTGGAATTAAAGGAAAGTTAGCACCCCGCTATATCGGACCCTATCCGATTGTGGAAAAGCATAGCGCGGTTGCTTACCGATTGCAACTACCGGAAAGTCTTGCTCGTGTGCACAACGTGTTCCACGTATCTCAACTCAAGAAATGTTTGAAGCCTCAGATAGATGTGGTCATTTCCGACACCGATCAACTAGAAGAAGACCTCTCCTACCCCGAATACCCCGTCCGGATTATCGATCAAAGCGACCGGGTAACTCGCAATCGCACCATCACCTTCTATAAAGTGCAATGGAGTAATCACACCGAAGAAGAAGCAACTTGGGAACAAGAGGATTTTCTAGAGAAGAATTTTCCCGAGTTCCTCGCGTCACACACAAATTTTCGCACTCCCTCTCCTTAATTCGTAGCGATTCTCGGGACGAGAATTTCTTTAAGGGGGAGGGCTGTGACATCCCATGTCACGATTAAGGCTAATCCCGTAGTTAGTACCCTAATCACTTCACTAACAAAGTACTAATACTAATTACCCAAAGGAGAAGAAGAAAAATAAAAAGCAAAAAGGAAAAACCTACTCCTAAACCCTAGCCCTAACCAAAATGCAAAAATTATAAAAACACTACCCACATATTTTTGCACCACTGGATTGCTCATGTAAAAAGATGAATTTACAATATTTTTACCAAATTTTTGAACAAAATTTTGAAAGCCCAAAAATTCAAATTCAAATCTGAAACACTGCTACTTGTGAATTTTGTATGAATTTTTGGAAGCAAGTTTGTAACTTCAAACTAAAAGATGAAAATTAAAGTGAATCATCTTGAACCTCCCCATATTTTTGGTTTTATTTTTGGAGCATCGGAAGTATGAATTTTTGTCGAATTACCAAACTGAAGATTCAAAATCTAATTTTGGACCCCGAGCTACGGTGCCCACTGGGCAATGGCGACCGGACCGCCGGTCCGGCCAGCCCGGCCGCCGCCCGGGCACGCTCCCGCCCTGTCCCGTCGCCACGCGAGCTCTGGCCAACCCCCAACCATTTGTGTACCCGCCGACCAACAGTAGAGCGCCGGAGTTACTCCCCCTCTGCCGCCGCCCACGCCTCGGCCGCCCCCTTTTCTTTTCTGCGGAATCCGGCGTGAAGGCCAAGTCCCCGTCGCCCCTTTCGCCTCAAATCATTGCTCCAGCTCCCTTGGCTCCTCCCCGCACCGCCAGCTCTCCCCCTCGGCCGCCACGGCTCGCGCGCGAGGAGAAATCACCGCCGCCAGGACTCCACGACCGCCATGGCCGCCTCCGCGCCGCACGCGAGCTAGGTAAGCCGCGCACCCCTCCATTCCTCGCCAATACGTGCGCCAAGACGTGCTTGAGCTCCCCCTTGACGCGCCTCCCCCTCCGGCTCCGGGTCGTCGGGAATCCGAGGCGAAATCCGTCGCCGCCGCCGCCACCTCGCCACCTCTCCGTCGAGCACCCCCTCCGGCGATGCTCTTCACCGCGCAACCCCACGCCGCCCTCCTCCGTGCGCAGGTGGAGCTTCCGGACCAACTCCCGCCCTTTTTCTCCCTCTAGCTCGGTCGCGCGCCGTCGCCGGAGCCACCGCAGCCGCCACCGCTCGCCGCGGGCCTGCTCCGGCCACTCGTCGGGCCCGCGACCGCGCCCACGAAGACCGCCGTCTCGCGTACAGCATTTCCACCGAGTCTCGGAGCATGCGCTCCAGCGCAGCGCCGCCGCGAGCGAGCTCGCCGGCGCCGGCCGCCGCTCGCCGGAGCGCGCGCCGTTCCGTTTTAAAAATCGGCCGATGGCATTTCCGTAATTAGGTCCGAACTTCGTTCAAGTTTGAAAAATTCATATCTAGCGTTTGAATCGTCCAAAAATTACAAACTAAAATGTTTTGGAAACTAGAAGACCTGTACTTTCATAAAAGTAACATGAACTCCTCAGATCTGGTCATCTTCACATTTTTACAAAAATGACAAAAGTCAACCCCTGAAAACTTAACTAAGCCATAACTTTAAAAATATAAATCCAAATTAGAAGCCACTTGGCCAAAGTCTTCACCCTGGCACACATGAGTTTTTGGCACTGGAAGATCTGCATTTCATTTCATATTTTTCAAGTTATTACATTTCTTGCATTCTCTGTATTTAATTTTTAATTAAATCTGTATAAATTATTTTTGCATGAAACTTGGCCATTAATTTCATTTTGGTACTGTACACGTGTAGAAAATCCCATGATAAATTTTGAGCATGTTAAGTAATGATTTTTGCAAACCCTAGATCTAAATTTCTAAAGGGTCATTTTCAGCACATTCATAAATGGTTTTATGTCATTAAAAATCCTGTTCATGCATGTTTATGTAAGGTCTACTGTTCATTATGTCCTTTAGCACCCCATGGCAGGTTTAGTCAAAAGGTT
The DNA here is from genome assembly GCA_031894775.1 of Chloris gayana. Classification (NCBI taxonomy): domain Eukaryota; kingdom Viridiplantae; phylum Streptophyta; class Magnoliopsida; order Poales; family Poaceae; genus Chloris; species Chloris gayana. The sequence continues at coordinate 106,262 of JAUNZO010004905.1, forward strand.
TTATGTATTTCACCTATGTATGAATTTTGAAATCAAAATTCTATTCTAAAAGGGAATCGTCATCGCATGTGATGTCAAAATGCATAGGCCTAGATTTCTTCGTATTGCACTATAAAAACTTGCTAAATTATTAGTGCTAAACCTACACTAACCACAGCACTCATGTCTATGCACCAAGTCATTACTCATTACATTAGTATGACCATGCTTGTCATGTCTTTAGACCCCACTTAAATAGAACAAGAGACATGTCATGCTTGTTAGGGTTTGAGCAAACAAACGTGTGATTAATATGTTCATGGGCACCTTTACAAAACAGCACACATGCATTACCCTATTCATCACCCTTGTATGCATATTACTTATGCATTGCATTTCGTTCCTTAGGTGACGACGCCGGATTGACTCCGCCGGAAGAAGCTATTGCCACGCTCAACGCTTGTGAAGCTAGTACTAACTTCGATCACTCTCAAGGCAAGCCCCGGTGCATTCCTATTATTTCAAAATGTCTTTCTTTTATCACTATATTAAGGATGGTGAATGTGCATTTAAGTTCTAGGAGTTGATTGGAAATCCACATGCATAAATTCCTATATGTCCTATGTCCCTTATGTGTCACATCCTCGTTAGAATTGCTATGCTATGTTTATGGAGTCAACGATAGATTGGGGATCTCACTCATGGCTTATGATTAAATGTGAACATGATGAAATTGGTTAAAATTGAGAACACCCCATTGTGGCTCCGCGAACAAGTTTGAGTTGTGTACCACTTGCATACCTTTCTTATGGGGATTGGTAAACCTATGTAGCTTGTGAGTTGTAAAGTGAGCCGGATATCTCACCGACCCGAGAGGTCATGTGTTTGGCACGGTGGTTGCACGGGTTGAGGACCGTTGGAGAGTACATGGGTTAAGCCTTGGGCGCGTTGTTGAACGGTCGCAAGGGGACGTGTACTCGGGGTCGGTGGCCCCGTGTTTTACTTTATGATGAGCTCGCGAACGGTGGCCATACGTGTTCTTAAATGATGCGTATGTCGTGCATTTGGGTTCTTTCCTGCAGGATTAATAATTCGATAATTATCGCCGTTTCCTCTCGGTTAATGAGTACCACTTGATTCGAGCAGTCCGCAATGTATAGTAATGGAAAGAGATTGAATAGCTTGCTGTTTTATATTGATATTAAATTGTATTGCAAACTCTTGTATTGTTAGCATGCTCACTAAAGTTTCTTTTATGCAATCACCCTATTAATTTGGCTAAGTAATAAAATTGCCAACCTAATTAGCATAGGTGCTATTTATGCAAAAAGGCCAAGTTAAACCGGTCAAACCCCATGCATCTAGGCGTCGGTCTTAGATGGCCAATTTGACGGGTAAGACTTGCGGAGTATGTTAGATACTCGGGCTTTGCCACTACATGTTGACTTACGGGTTTCCCGCAAGCCGGATTCTGTGGTTGTTGTGGTAAGGTGGTTTGGGATGGAGAGGAGCCCAAAGAGTGGACCATCGAATGGGTCCCTAGCTCTCCGACCCATGATGAGTGAGCCGTGGCCTAGGCCGGCATGGTTCATTTAAGTTATCTATGTATCGTCGAGTTGTATTTCGCTTCCGCACTTTGAATTCGAACAAAGATTATGGTTATGTAAAACTTAATCTCGAACCTAATGTATCTTTTATTCGAACTCTATGTTGTAATCAAGACTTAATTATGTAACCTTGCAAATCGTGTATGTTTGTTAATGTGATGCTATGTATGGTTGCTTCGCCAATCATCTCCCAAGGCGATCCGTACCACACTTAACTATCTTTCGGGATAGGGGTGTGACATGGAGCACCCCCCTCAAACCCTGACTCCCTCCCTTGCTCCCTAGGTCGCCGGATTTCATTTTCTCCCCACCGCGAAGCTCCGGCCGCCGCCACCCTCACGTCGACGGCCAACCACGGTCAAGCTCATCCTCGACGGAGAGCGTGCCGGTGAAGTCCGTGCTTTGAGGAAGCTCTACGACCAAGCCGTTCAACCCCCCGTGCTTCCTCCGTCACGCGCGTCGCCGCCGAACCCCGCACCACCGCCATCGTCGTCGCGCCGCCCTCGCCGGTGAGCACGACCTCGGGACCTCTTCGAATGAATGCGCGTCGAGCTCCGGAGCATGCTGGTATTTTTATCTCGATTTTTAGTGGTCGTTTGACCCCACTCCGGCGAACTTCCGCAACTCCGGCGAACCTCCGGCCACCGTGGCAGCTCCCTCTGCCGTGCGTGCACGCCCGGGCTGCGTGCCCTGCTCCTGGGCCGCGCCCCATGTACGGGCCGCACGCACGTGGCTGGGCCGCACCACGCCCTTGGGCCATGTCCTGGCACGGGCCGCATGGTGGGGACTGGGCCGCACCCATGCTCTTGGGCTGCGCGCGTCGGTGGGCCACGCTGCGAAATGGGCCGCTTCGGCCGAACCAGCCCACCAGCCCCTTATTTCCTTTATCCTTTTTCCAGGAATTAAATAAATTATCAGAAAAATTTGTAAACTTTAAAAATTCATATCTAGAGCTCTAGATCTGGAAAAATTGCAAAACAAAAATTGTTGGAATCCTTGAGACGAGTACTATTTAATGGCGCAATTAGTTTTACATTATCAGAGGCAAATTAATTGAGCTAATTTCCTTTTTGGAGAATCAAGAATATGGCTTAATTAATTATTGGATTGTCTCAAATTATGAAGCTTGGTTTAATTATTATCTATAGCATGTGCCTAAGGACCAAGAGCAATTTAATTGCTATTTTTACCTAGTTTTGCTAGGATTATTGAATTATTCTCTTGCACATGCGATAATGATTTAAATGCTTCATGGGAGTTGATGAAGGAGATTAAGTTAAATAATCACCTTAAATCATCTTCACCCTGCTGGACAGCACGTTAATTTATACTCATGAATTAAGTGTATTTGATGAAATCCGCACGTATTCCGTAAAATATTCAATGTCATGTTTTCATCAAATTTTACACATCACATTTGCATCATGTAGCTGCGGTGGCGAACGTGGTGACCAGCGAGGAGGAGCCAGAAGTTGCTGCTGTTGTTGACCCAGCTACTCGGGGTCAAGCTCAAGGCAAGCCCCGGTGCACAACCTTTTAAATTAAGTATTTTAATTTCATCACTATGTTTGTAGGTCTGTATTGCGCATTAGGTCTACGGGAGTTGTGATGGAAACCCTAGCATGCGGTAGGACCCTGTTTATCCTGATTCGATCACCCTACGCTAGATGCCTGCTTAATTAGGGCGATGATCCGTCGAGTGGTACGGAGACCACTCGTAGATAGGACAATCACTTTTGGGACACGATGCTAAGTATGTGAAGAGAATGGTAAATTGGAGGCCGGACGGGCAACTTAGGTGGAAAGGGAAGGACTGAAAGAGTCTTCAAGGTTGTAGCCCCGTACGTGCACACAAGGACCGCGTCGTGTCCGGCCCATGTGGATTAAGTTTGAACGTACTGCTTGCATGCTGGTGTTGATGGGCCCGAGTAAACCGACGTACCGATGGTCGCTGTATGTTAGAGAGATACCCTACTCCCTTGGTTACTTGGCAGGAATTTGGGAGGAGAGAAGGGAGCACTCTACTCACGGATGACGTGCGGGACGGCATCGCGTGGGGACCCTTCTCGGGGGAGCTAGGCCCGACTAACACGACGGTGCCGGCTGGGAAAGGTTGTCTCATGCGGCTTACGGGAAGTGCGTATGTGACGTGCGGTCAGGTTTCTCCTGCAGGATGTAAATCGATTCGAATCGCTGCCCCTCACGATGCGAGTACCACTTGTCCCTGCGCCGGAACGTAGTAAGAAGAGGAACATTGATGATGATTATTATGATTAATTTGCTGTATTGCTTAATTACTTGTTTGGAAACATGTAATGCAGTAGCTTAGTGCAAATTAAATTTATTCTTTCTTGCAACTTAATTAAAGCTGCTAAAAGATGAAAGTAAGGATTCACTTGTAGGCCAGCTTAGTGCTTAATTGTACCCTATCCCCCTGGCCTTTGCATGTCTAGGAGTCGGCTGTAGATGGCCACTTTGACGGGTCGAGTCTTGCTGAGCTCTAGTTGCTCGGGGCTTTGCTCTATGTGGTTTTCGAGAGGATACCGTCGTGCATGACTTCGACGCCGGAGATGACGTACGGCAGGATCAGACTTCGGGTGACGGCCACTACACTTGGGAGTGGTGCGGTCCGGACGAGTAGAGGAGTTGATGTGCCGGTAAGATGTTCTAGGGCAGGAACATCTGTCTCTGCCGGATGCCCGTGATGTATCGCCGAGAGAGCGATTGTATCTTATTTGCTTCCGTTGTTTAGTTGTTTTCCAAACTTGTTAGCTTCGATGCTTATGAGACTACGATGTACGTTTGTACTTGGGATGAATGTAAGACTTGTACTTATATTCATTGTGTTATGCTTATGTTTGTATGTTGTAATATCGGATATCACAGCGCGTGATGCCACCCATGATGATCCTGGTGACGGAAACGACTCTTCGTGAGACGAGTGCTGTCACAGCGTGGTATCAGAGCCGTCATGGGGATATTGCAACACCTTAAGCAGCCTATTTTTCGAAAACTAGGGCGTTATCGTGTGAGGACGTGCCCGTAAGGACTATATTAGTCGTAACGGTGGCAAAGCTAACCCTGGGTTATGATTGTTTAATTACTTGCATCTACGGCTGTGGCTCGGGTATGTCTGCATTTAAATTAGCGGTCCGTGCCCGCGGACGGAGAATACGGGACAATGTTGGCTCGTGGCATACCACGGGGCGATCCTCTTTATGGATCGTTACTTGTAGAACTGTGCTTATTTTTGTAGTTTCTTTTGAATTTGATGTCTTGTTTCTGGAATGAATCTTCTGCAGGTACATAACAACGCTAGTAGGTGTGAGTCGATAATTTAGACTGACATACGGGGTTGAGTGCGGGTTGCCACCCCGAAATGCGTACACCGTTGAGACGGTATAAATATTTTGTTTCTTTCGTGGTGAGGATGAATAGGATGGCTAAGGTGCATTCATGATAAAAATGGCAAACCTAAAAATCTGAATTTTGTAATCTCGGAAATTTCAGAAACTCGCTAGGCAAAGAAAATCCATAACTTTCTGCTCGAATCTTGGATTTGAGTGATTTTAAATGTTCTGAAAACTTAGAGAAGTCAACTAATTTTTGGACGTGGTTTGGTGATGTTTGGATCCAGAGAGAGGGAGTTATGCTCTGCTTTGTTCAGAGGTGCTGTGTCTGTTTTTCAGAACGACAGCCTGGTTGGTTTTCCCCATAACTCCCAGCTCGATTGTCGGAATAAGGCAAATGAGCACTTTCTGGAAAGCTTGAATCACGAGCTACAACTTTGGTAGTCTGAGGAAAGACTGGTTTTGAGGTTGCAGGGTCGAAAATCTCGGATTCCTCCCTCTGAACTGAAACTACCTCAACTCTGTTTTCAGAATCGTATGTCCATACCGTTTTGACCATATCTTGGTGCTCATGTGTTGGGTACGTGTGATCTTGTACTCCTTGGAAAGGTTGAAACATGGGTTCCAACTTTTGTATTCATTTGGAGGACCAGTTTCGAACCGAGCTGGCCGGTTTTGGTCAGTTATTACTCGCTGTACAGATTACCGATCAGAATGGATAGTCTGTCGGGTAACACCCATAACTTTTCGCTCGATTAGCGGAATGAGGTGGTTAAATACTCGATGGAAAGCTGAGATGATGATCTAAATTATTGTTAGTATGAGGAAGAACCAATTCTATCGTTTCCTGTGCTAAAATGTACAGTTTTGTTGACTGTACGGCGTTGGATCGCCGGGACGGGATTTGATCTAATGGAGGATAAATTGCCCTTTGTTAATCATTACCATTTGTTTGCTCACATGATGCTCTTGGTTAAGCATCCTTTCTTTCAGTGCGTCATGCTTACGTGGGAAAAATTTGTTTCTTACCCTTCGCAGATGCCGTCCGACAGTGAGCCCAACCGCGAGCACGCTGACAGCACGTGGTCCGCCGGGGAGGAGGCCTTGACGGAGACTTCTCCCGGTTTGCTGTGGGCGCTGTTGGAGACTCTGGGACACACCCAGCCCCCGCTGTACTTCACCCAGCGTGATCGAGTTCCTGGGGTCGCCTTTCACAAGGTGAAGGCGGAGGTTGCTCACCACCCCGACGAGCAGGAAGGGTTCACGGAGTACCAAGTGTTCTCCAAGGACACCTACCAGGGCCGAGCTAAGATAGCTCAGTTCATTTTGTCAGAGTTTGTGACCTCTCACGAGAGACTCCTTGTCCGGCACCCCCTTCGAGTTGATCCCGACATTTGACTACTTCGACGAGGTAGTCGAACGCCGTCTCGGGAGGATTGGCCGCACGGAGTTGGGTTACCACTGCGTTGCTCGCTACGCTCGCGAGGCGTTACTGGATACACCGGGACGCGGACGCACTGGCTACGCGTCTCCGGGACCGTGTGACCGAGTTGTCTCTGGTGCTGTCGCGAGCGGCGAGAGCGTTTGGACATCCTTGCTCAGGAGCGCTCCGACGCGATCCGGGGTCTGCAAAGCAAGACCCGGGAGGTCGCGAGAGTCGCGGACGAGCGTGACGACCTCGCCCGTGAGAGGGATGCCCTGTTGGTGCAGCGTAACCTCTTGCTGGAGGAGCGAGACGAGCTTCGGCAGGAGAAGGACGACCGCACCCGAGAGCGCGATGAGGCACGCCAGCAGTTGGTGGGCCGCAACGCGCGAGTGGCTCAGCAGGAGCACTACATCCACCACCTCCGGACCAACTTGATGGTTGCCCAGCAGTTGGAGCAGGAGCAGCACCACGATATTCAGACGTTGGAGCAACAGGTCGCGCAGTTGCAGCAGCAGTTGCAGGCTGCCCTGGCACCACCTCCACCACACGACGACGCGTCCGACGTCGACGACCCGTAGGAGTGACCTCCTTCGGTGGGAGGGTGTTGGGAATAGGCTGACTGGCAGCTAGTAGCAGATTATTTTGATGCTCGATAGCTGGACTAAATCGAGTAGTACCATCTAGTGAGGGATATTTGGAGGTGTGAGTGTATTTGTATGGCTAGTTAGCAATGGATGTATGAACTAATGAATGTTATGGAAATTGTGGCACTTTTGTGCTAGTTGGGAGCTTTGTGATGTATTTTATTTCCATACGATGCTTCTTTCTTTTAAATGTTCATACTTTATCGCGGGTCGTTTATTGACTGTGGGAATCTTGTTTCCTTACGAGATGGCCGATAACGTTGAGATTTTGGACAACGGTTGGATGTGGTCTGATTGCTCGCACCGCGATGGTTTACCTGCGATGCTATGGCAGGCCATGCGGACGCTGGGATACACCGAGCCCCCTGCTTACGTAGGGAAGGAGTTCTTGGAGCGAGGAATGCTCACTTGTACCATGCACGTGGTTGTGCCGGGCAAGGCGGTACCTCCACGCCGGGAGTCGTGGATGGTGACCACGACGGGCCTCGCGATCTTCAGCGCATGGGACTTGGCAGCGCTGGCAGCTCTCACCGAGGCTTTGTGAGCTTCACGCACCTGACCTTGTAGGGACACCTTACCTCTACCTACCGGTCGGTGACCCCTACGACAGCCGGCTGGAGACGCCGCATGGCAGTGTTGAGTGACCCCGGTACACCCCACTTCAATCCCATGCTGGCAAACACCGCGTGCTATGCGGACGTCCTGTTTCGGCAGCACGAGTATCGGAACCGCGAGGTGAGCCTTCTCATGGGAGCCATGAGACGAGAATGAGGCTAGAGTTGTCCAGCGGGACCAGCAGGTCACCTCACTCACCGCGGAGAACGCGGCACTGCGTGGACAGCTCCAGCAGCAGCAGACTCTGGTGGCTAATCTGCAGCGGGAGGTGCAGACTACAGCTCGGGCCCGAGACGAGGCAGCAGCGGCTCGAGACGCAGCCGACGCCCGCTACTTACGTTTCCTCACCGCGTACGGTCCACGTGGACCAGGACCTCGAGTGACCTTGTTTCTCCGTCGGGGAGAGCAGCTTGAGGACCACGACGATGCGGAGGAGGATTGAGCGGCACATTAGTGCGCGGCTGTAGGGAATAGCAGCCGATCTCCCTACTTGTATCTTGTTTTCCCTTTCGTGGCAATCGGAACTTGTCTAGCGGAAGCGTGATCGTACTTGTGGTGTTAGCAATTATGTATTGAACTATGGTGCAACTTTGAACTATGTTGATGCGGTGTGATGTGTTGAATGATGATGTTTCTCATTCCGTAAAATTCCGCATTACTACATTGGTTTTTGCTACTGCTGTTGGTTTAATTAATTGCACATTTGGTTACCCTATGGCAATGAGTATTCTTTTGCGAATCAAGCTGGATTAATGGGTTTCGCGATTTTGCTTGGCAGAATGGTGAGAACGCGCAACACCAATGATCTCCATGGCGAGAGGCCCGAGAGCTCGGCCCAAGGTGCGGGAGACGAAGCACCACCACCGCCACCTGTCCCTAACCCTATGGACATGATGGCCCAGTTTTTCGCGGCTATGCGCGATAATCAGCAGCAGCAGAACGAGTTCCTGCGGGAACTCCGTCGGCAGGTACCTGCCGGGGAAGGCAACCGCGGGCGCCGGAACCGCGATGCGGCGCCGCGGGAGGCCTCATACCAGGAGTTCCTGGGCACCCAGCCCCGAGGTACGACGGCTCCGGCGAGCCGATGAGGGCGGAGGACTTCATCCGCCTCACCGAGTCCAAGTTTGGACTGCTCCACTGCACCGATGTGCGAGAAGACGCTCTTTGCTACGCAGCAGCTAGAGGGCGCCGCCGGTGCTTGGTGGGCTACCCACCTGGCCACTACGGCCGCCGGCACGCAGACCACACGGGAGGACTTCAAGAGGGTCTTCCGCGCTCACTTCATACCGGCGGGTGTGACGCGCCGGAAGGCGAGAGAGTTCATGGCTCTCACCCGGGGAGGTCGCGGTGTACACGAGTACACCCAGCGGTTCAACCGGTTGGCACTTTACGCCCCTGAGCTGGTGGACACGAGATCGGAAGTGCAAGGACCGCTTCATGGAGGGACTCGGCGCTGAGTTGCGGGACCGCCTTACCCTCAACATGGCGGGTAGCTTCTCGGAGTTCGTGAACAATGCCATCCTCGGCGAGGAGGGTTACCGCGAGGTCCGAGGCGGAGAAGAAGAGATCCGCGAGTACTACGGGGCCATCCAACCCACCCTCGGCCAAGTACCGCATGATCTACACCGACCCCTCCGGACAGCGCTACCGCTCTCGGCCTATGGTGGCGCCGCGTCGGTCGGCACCCCCACGAGAGGCCCCCACCGCAGCGAGAGGCCCCCGCAGCAGCAGCAGATGGGACAGCGTGCTCCGGGACCCCGGCCTGTTCGAGAATGCTGCGGGGAACCGTCCGGCACCACCCGGAGCACCTTGCTTTGGATGTGGCCGCCCGGGACACTTTGTTAGGGATTGCCCCTATCAGCAGCGGGGCAATGCTCCTAATCAGCAGCGCGGGAACAACAGCGGGGCCCCGGCAAAGACAGGGCGTGTGAATTAGACGTCTACCGAGGAGATTCCGGACGACGCTCCTGTGATGGCTGGTATGTTTTCTGTTCGAGATCATCCTGCCCTCGTATTATTTGATTACGGAGCATCGCATAATTTTATCGGTAGCATGTTTGTGGAAAAGATTGGGTTATGCCGTAGCGCGATGAGATCTTCGTATTTGATAAAGTCGGCTAGTGGTCGGATCACCGCTAGAGACGAGGTTAGATGGGCACCGGTCACCCTTCGAGACTAAGGTATACCCCACAGATTGCATTGTCCTTCCTGGCGGTAATATAGATGTGATATTGGGTATGATGTGGATGAAATACCACAAGGCCGTGTTGGACATAGATGCTTTCACCGTCAACTTGAATTCCCCATTGCACGGTCGGGACGTTCTTCGACTTACCTATCCTAAGAATTGTACCCCAGCAGTACACCAAGCTATTGTCGAGGGTCGACCGATATTCCGGTTGTCCGTGAGTTTCCTGACGTGTTTCCTGAGGATCTTCCGGGAATGCCTCCGGACGAGGGATATTGAGTTCAAGATTGAGTTGCAGCCGAGGCACGGCTCCTATCTCAAAAAGACCTTACAAAATGGCACCCAAGGAATTAGCGAGTTGAAGGAACAGTTGAAGGAACTATTGGACAAAGGTTACATTAGACCTAGTTCTTCACCTTGGGGCTGTCCAGCTCTCTTTGTTAAAAAGAAGGACAAATCATTGCGCTTATGTGTGGATTACCGACCCCTCAATGCAGTCACTATCAAGAACAAGTATCCATTGCCTCGCATTGATATTTTGTTTGATCGGTTGATGGGAGCTAAGGTATTTTCGAAGGTTGATTTGCGCTCGAGGCTATCACCGAGATCAAGATCGAGGCTGAAGATGTGCCTAAGACAGCCTTCTCTACACGGTACGGCTCTGTATGAGTATATGGTGATGTCTTTTGGGTTGACAAATGCACCGGCACACTTCATGTATCCGATGAATTCGGTATTCATGCCCGAGCTTGACAAGTTTGTGGTAGTCTTTATTGATGACATGCTGGTGTATTCCAAGTCCGAGGAAGAGCATGCCGAGCATCTTCGCATTGTTCTCCAAAGATTGCGAGATCACCGGTTGTATGCTAAATTCAGCAAGTGCGAATTCTGGCTTAAGAAAGTTCCATTCTTGGGTCACGTCATTTCGGAGGAAGGCATATCCGTTGATCCAAGCAAAGTGCGAGGACGTGCTTAATTGGAAAGCTCCGAAATCGGTACCACGGATTCGCAGCTTCCTAGGCTTGGCGAGGCTATTATCGGAGGTTCATCCCGAACTTCTCCAAGATTGCCAAACCTATGACCGAGCTTTTGAAGAAGGAAAAGAAGTTTGAGTGGAGTCGGGCTTGTCGGGAAGCCTTTGAGAGTTTGAAGAAATTGTTGACATACGCCGGTGCTAGCACAGCCGAACCTTGAGAAGCCCTTTGATGTTTTACGTGACGCATCGGGCGAGAGGTTTGGGTGGAGTTCTCATGCGGGAGGGTCGAGTAGTTGCTTATACTTCCGGGCAGCTCGGAAAGCACGAGCAGAATTATCCTACTCACGATCTTGAGTTAGCAGCGGTGGTACTCGCTCTAAAGGTGTGGAGGCATTATTTGTTGGGCAATCTCGTTCGCATCTACACCGATCACAAGAGCTTGAAGTACATTTTCACTCGGGATGATCTGAACATGAGGCGGCGCCGTTGGTTGGAATTGATTAAAGATTATGAGTTGGAAGTGCACTACCACCCTGGCAAGGCAAATGTCGTGGCGAGATGCACTCAGCGAGGAAGGCACATTGTAACCTCCTTCGAGGCCACTCGGTCGATCGCGGATGGGCATTACATCCAAGTGGTACCCACGGGTCGCTCTACAACTTGGCATTGATACCCACCTTGCGCGATGAAGTGGTAGAAGCGCAGAAGGCTGATACTTGCATTGCCCATATCAAGAGGAGGATAAAAGAGGGAGATAGGCAAGTGGCATGTTTCGGGAGGACGACGCGGGAGCCGTATGGTTCAAGGACCGCATCGTGGTGCCGAAAGTTCTGAGCTACGTAAGAAGATATTGGATGAGGCTCACTTAGCCAAATATGCCATGCATCCCGGCAGCAATAAGATGTACCATGATCTTAGGACGAAGTATTGGTGGACAAGGATGAAAAGAGAGATTGCTCGTTACGTCGCTGAGTGTGACACTTGTCGTCGGGTCAAGGCTGATCATTTGAGACCCGCCGGGCCGTTGCAGCCACTCAGCGTACCCTCTTGGAAATGGGATGACATCAGCATGGACTTTATTGTTAGCTTGCCTACCACAGTTCGGAAGTTTGATTCTATTTGGGTAATTGTTGATCGTTTGACCAAAGTGGCACATTTCGTCCCCGTGAGCACCCGGTTCACGACTCGGAAGTATGCTCGGTTATACATCGAGCGGATCCTATGTTTGCATGGTGTGCCGAGGACAATCATTTCCGATCGAGGAACACGGTTTGTGGGACGTTTACGGGAGCAACTGCATGCTTCCCTAGGAACGAAATTGATTCGAAGCTCAGCTTATCACCCACGGATCGATGGGCAAACGGAGAGAGTAAATCAGATATTGGAAGACATGTTGAGAGCCTATGTTACGGATCACGACAAGAAATGGGATGAATGCTTACCTTTGGCAGAGTTTGCTTACAACAATAGCTACCAAGAGAGCATTAAGATGGCACCGTTTGAGGCTCTCTATGGTCGCCGATGCCGTACTCCCCTCAGCTGGTCCGAGTCCGGAGAGAGAACCCTCTTTGGGCCGGAGCTGGTGCAACAAGGCGAGGAGCGAGTGTTGGAAATACAAGCAAACCTCAAGGCAGCGAAATCAAGACAAAAGAGCTATGCGGATAAAAGACGCCGACCGCTTGAGTTCGAAGTGGGTGACCTTGTATACCTTCGAGTCTCGCCGACCAAGGGTGTACAAAGGTTTGGCGTGAGAGGCAAGCTCTCACCGCGTTACATCGGACCTTACCCCATTGTGGCCGGATGTGGTGCCGTTGCTTACAAGCTTGAATTACCGACACGCTCGCCGGTGTGCATGACGTCTTCCATGTCTCGCAGCTGAAGAAGTGTCTCAAAACACCCGTTGACCGAGTGCTGGATGAAGTGGTACCATTGCAGCCCGATTTGTCATACTACGAGCGGCCGGTCAAGATTGTCGACACAAAGGAAAGAGTTACCCGAAATGGCACTCGAGAAATTCTTCAAGGTTCGGTGGAGTCACCACTCCGCGAGGGAGGCTACGTGGGAATCAGAAGATTTTCTTTGCACTCACTACCCGAAATTTTCGCTCGAACCCAGGGGTACATAAACCACCCCCTTTGTACTTGAGCCTAATCTCGGGACGAGATTTCTTTAAGGGGAGGGCTGTGACACTCCGTGTCCAGATGTTTCGAGTTAGCATTTTTAAAAACTAATCTCAGGACTAGATTGACCTACCCAAGAAGTATCATTGACATGCAAAGTGTTTTGGGCAGTGATTAAATTCAAAAACACTTTGATTTGAACTACAACTCAAATTCCTACCATACAAGTATGGTCAACCAAAAATATATGTTGTAGGTCGTGTCAAATGAAAAATATAGGTCAAAACCCCACTGGATTTCATCGAGGTTTGGTACCCCAAATAAATCAGACAAACTTAGCATTTAAGCCTTTTCTCGGAATTTTCAGAATTTATCTAGAAAGGATTTTGGAGTAAACTCTTCGTGCATGTCACTTTCTAGAGTTATACTTCTCAACAAAATTCTTCACTTTAATTTTTGAACACGGGAAGGTCCTGCTTTTGATTTTTCAAAACCGGATCAGACCGCGTTTGGAAATTGGAAGAAAATAAGAAGATGCACGGGGAATATACCATGGGCCCCACCCGTCGGCCTCATCTGGGCGAGGCACGGGCGCGCCCGCGCCCGACCGGCGCCGTACGCCGGCGCCGCGTGGCGGCTGCCCCCTGGCCCGGCCCCGCCCGGTCGGAGGGACAAAGGGAGGTCCCCTCCCGGTCGGAACCCCCTCTCCCATTTCTCTCTCTCGCTCCCGAGCTCTCCTCCACCCGCCATTGCCGACGCCCGAGCTCGAGCTCGCCGCCCGGCCACCGCGAGCCACCTCCCCGCACGCGCGTCCGCACTGGAGCGCCGCCCCAACCCCTCTCCGCTCCTCGAGCCGTCGCAAGGGTTCCCCGTGGACCCTAGGTGGAGAATCGAGCACTTTCTTCCACGCCGGCCGCCGCATCCTCTCCGTCCGATTCACCCCCTCCGGTGAGCTAAGCATCCCCGACCGTGGAACGGTGCGTGCGCACGGTGGTGGAGCACCCCCTCAAACCCTAACTCCCTCCCTTGCTCCCTAGGTCGCCGGATTTCATTTTCTCCCCACCGCGAAGCTCCGGCCGCCGCCACCCTCACGTCGACGGCCAACCACGGTCAAGCTCATCCTCGACGGAGAGCGTGCCGGTGAAGTCCGTGCTTTGAGGAAGCTCTACGACCAAGCCGTTCAACCCCCGTGCTTCCTCCGTCACGCGCGTCGCCGCCGAACCCCGCACCACCGCCATCGTCGTCGCGCCGCCCTCGCCGGTGAGCACCGACCTCGGGACCTCTTCGAATGAATGCGCGTCGAGCTGCGGAGCATGCTGGTATTTTTATCTCGATTTTTAGTGGTCGTTTGACCCCACTCCGGCGAACTTCCGCAACTCCGGCGAACCTCCGGCCACCGTGGCAGCTCCCTCGCCGTGCGTGCACGCCCGGGCTGCGTGCCCTGCTCCTGGGCCGCGCCCCATGTCCGGGCCGCACGCACGTGGCTGGGCCGCACCACGCCCTTGGGCCATGTCCTGGCACGGGCCGCATGGTGGGGACTGGGCCGCACCCATGCTACTTGGGCTGCGCACGTCGGTGGGCCACGCTGCGAAATGGGCCGCTTCGGCCGAACCAGCCCACCAGCCCCTTATTTCCTTTATCCTTTTTCCAGGAATTAAATAAATTATCAGAAAAATATGTAAACTTTAAAAATTCATATCTAGAGCTCTAGATCTGGAAAAATTGCAAAACAAAAATTGTTGGAATCCTTGAGACGAGTACTATTTAATGGCGCAATTAGTTTTACATTATCAGAGGCAAATTAATTGAGCTAATTTCCTTTTTGGAGAATCAAGAATATGGCTTAATTAATTATTGGATTGTCTCAAATTATGAAGCTTGGTTTAATTATTATCTATAGCATGTGCCTAAGGACCAGGAGCAATTTAATTGCTATTTTTACCTAGTTTTGCTAGGATTATTGAATTATTCTCTTGCACATGCGATAATGATTTAAATGCTTCATGGGAGTTGATGAAGGAGATTAAGTTAAATAATCACCTTAAATCATCTTCACCCTGCTGGACAGCACGTTAATTTATACTCATGAATTAAGTGTATTTGATGAAATCCGCACGTATTCCGTAAAATATTCAATGTCATGTTTTCATCAAATTTTACACATCACATTTGCATCATGTAGCTGCGGTGGCGAACGTGGTGACCAGCGAGGAGGAGCCAGAAGTTGCTGCTGTTGTTGACCCAGCTACTCAGGGTCAAGCTCAAGGCAAGCCCCGGTGCACAACCTTTTAAATTAAGTATTTTAATTTCATCACTATGTTTGTAGGTCTGTATTGCGCATTAGGTCTACGGGAGTTGTGATGGAAACCCTAGCATGCAGTAGGACCCTGTTTATCCTGATTCGATCACCCTACGCTAGATGCCTGCTTAATTAGGGCGATGATCCGTCGAGTGGTACGGAGACCACTCGTAGATAGGACAATCACTTTTGGGACACGATGCTAAGTATGTGAAGAGAATGGTAAATTGGAGGCCGGACGGGCAACTTAGGTGGAAAGGGAAGGACTGAAAGAGTCTTCAAGGTTGTAGCCCCGTCCGTGCACACAAGGACCGCGTCGTGTCCGGCCCATGTGGATTAAGTTTGAACGTACTGCTTGCATGCTGGTGTTGATGGGCCCGATAAACCGACGTACCGATGGTCGCTGTATGTTAGAGAGATACCCTACTCCCTTGGTTACTTGGCAGGAATTTGGGAGGAGAGAAGGGAGCACTCTACTCACGGATGACGTACGGGACGGCATCGCGTGGGGGACCCTTCTCGGGGAGCTAGGCCCGACTAACACGACGAGTGCCGGCTGGGAAAGGTTGTCTCATGCGGCTTACGGGAAGTGCGTATGTGACGTGCAGTCAGGTTTCTCCTGCAGGATGTAAATCGATTCGAATCGCTGCCCCTCACGATAGCGAGTACCACTTGTCCCTGCGCCGGAACGTAGTAAGAAGAGGAACATTGATGATGATTATTATGATTAATTTGCTGTATTGCTTAATTACTTGTTTAGAAACATGTAATGCAGTAGCTTAGTGCAAATTAAATTTATTCTTTCTTGCAACTTAATTAAACTGCTAAAAGATGAAAGTAAGGATTCACTTGTAGGCCAGCTTAGTGCTTAATTGTACCCTATCCCCCTGGCCTTTGCATGTCTAGGAGTCGGCTGTAGATGGCCACTTTGACGGGTCAGTCTTGCTGAGCTCTAGTTGCTCGGGGCTTTGCTCTATGTGGTTTTCGAGAGGATACCGTCGTGCATGACTTCGACACTTGGGAGTGGTGCGGTCCGGACGAGTAGAGGAGTTGATGTGCCGGTAAGATGTTCTAGGGCAGGAACATCTGTCTCTGCCGGATGCCCGTGATGTATTGCCGAGAGAGCGATTGTATCTTATTTGCTTCCGCTGTTTAGTTGTTTTCCAAACTTGTTAGCTTCTGATGCTTATGAGACTACTGATGTACGTTTGTACTTGGGATGAATGTAAGACTTGTACTTATATTCATTGTGTTATGTTTATGTTTGTATGTTGTAATATCGGGTATCACAGCGCGTGATGCCACCCATGATGATCCTGGTGACGGAAACGACTCTTCGTGAGACGGGTCTGTCACAATCTTCACCTGACTATGGTGTGGCCACATCCTAGAGGCTCTTCTTAATCTCGTCTGACGTCCTTCATTGCTCTTCTTTACGTCGTCTGCCATCCTTCAATGCGAGGAAGCTTGGAAGTTGGGAAGGCTACCAAATGAGAACGAGAGCCTCCTCATGACCTTGCTAACCCAATGTCAGACGAGAGGCATCTCAAGAAAACCAACACTAATAATCAAACACAAGACCATCCAATCAGAAACCTTGGATGATATGACTACTACATCTATCCAGGAGGGATAGGCTACTCAAGTTGCTAATCGGAGCAATGCCTTTTGATGCCCTGTGAGGAAAGGAAGCATGAATGGAGGAAGAATCACTAGTCAGTATGGAAGCTCGACTAAGAAGACTAGAGGGAAATAAAGCAAGAATCCAAGAACAATGCTCGTAGATCCGAACGACATAATCCGATAGCGAGCAAGCAACCAAGCAAAGCGGCGACTAAGACAAGAATCACTTGCATAAGGATGGATCTTCAGTGCCTCCAAATGTGACGCTATGCAAACCCTATCATTATGTGTCTCTCTATCAAACTTCCAAGTCTCAACAAAAGCGTCCTCATAGAGCAACGAACATCAGGTAATCCCCGAGCACCTACAATGTAATGAGTCCCTAGTAACGTGACATTAGATTTCGGATGGCGAGTGATGGTTTGTAGTGAGTCCCTAGTAACGTGGCCGCCAGGGTCACTACGTTGGAGCACAACTTGCTTTGCACCTTGCAGTGACCTGGCAGACTTTACAAGTATTCCGCTTCTATGCATGAAACCCCTGCCCGACTCACTGCTGGTGCAATGAACCATGACTCCTTCATGTGCTGTATCCCTCATCGGAGGGATCATCATACATCCCTAGCCTGCCTGGACAATGGCCAAGAGCTGAGTCCTATTGGGACGTGCAAGGGTGATGGTTATGTCATCAGCAGAGTTGGGGTTCCTTGATGCTTCCCAATCCTAAACAACCAGCAAATCTCTCTCTCTCTCTCTCTCTCTCTCTCTCTCTCTCTCTCCTGTTTCCATTAGAAGAATAATATATAGTTTGTTCACTCCTGGCAGCCTCTAGCATAAGAATTGATATGACATAAACGAGGCTTCGGGAAAAGTTTGACGCCTACTGCATGTTTTATGATAGGAGGAACCGTGATGTCTAATTTATAGAAGCGCCACGCCTGGAACAGTTGTGCACATATGGGGGTACAGGCTCTCAGGGGCACAATTCACACCAGACTACTCTATTATTAACTTTTGTTGTATCCGTTGTGCAGTTGGGTCTTACACCGAACAAAAAGATCTACGGCATTGATGAACGTTGATGTGCATATTCATATATTAGCCTTTTTTTTTTGTTCTAATTTGAACATTGAGTTCAGCGAGCTTAGGAAACATTTATAATGTTTAGATAATACTTTAACTACCTTGTGAAATTATAACTATTTATCTCTGATGAACCAAACTTTTATATGTACTATCCGTTCAGTCAGATATGCGAAGTTCAGTCTTTTTTCGGTACTGTTGCAAACATGAATGTGATCCAGACTGGTTTTGTAAGCCTGCAATATCACGAGTAATCCATATAATTTTTTTGTTACTTATAAGCAAAAGCATACATTTGTCTATATATACTAAAACCAAAAGCATACAAGTGTATGGTTGCCGGCGTTACCTTTTTGGTTGTAGTAATATGGATTATAAGGTGATGATGCATGCTTCGGTGCTAATAAGTTCAAAGGATACAATTAAATCTTGTCAGGCCTTTGTCTTATTGATTCCGTGTGCAGGCAAGTTAAGCTCATCTTCACCTCAGCTGCTGACAATGCGAGTACTGTTGTTTATTCCTAATTAGTACACCAGATGGATTATTGCGTCTGCACGGCTCCAGTAAACTGATTCCTTGCTCCCGATTATTTGCTACTGTCCATCTGTCAAGAAGGCATTACATCAACCATACAGTTCATCACATCAACGATACAGTAGATGTTTAGACAAAATACCTTGCTCACAGAAGTAATCAGAGACAACCAATTGCCCGCTTTCGATCTGCAACTGCACAATGCACATGGTGATGCAACTATGGAAGGCCGTTTCTTTGCCAATTGATATTGCTCATCGCTCACTTCCGGCACCAGGCATGTGCTGAACGCAACAAATTTAATCTGCATCATACATCATTGGTCGGTCCGTGCAGCATTTGATCCCTTGCCGCTCATACAGCATCAGAGGTTCCCTGCGGATGCAACGAATTCCAATTGCCACTCATCAGAGGATCCCTTGCACCGCCACCATTACATAGCAATTTCTTCTGTCATCGGACCTACGCCCAGCAGATCGATTGATTTTGCGGCAAGCTTCCCCGCGGCAGTAGGGATCACGATTGGGTGATTCTTCCATGCCTTCTCTATCAAAAATTGTGGCTGAGCAGAAGATGACTGAAGTCCCATGCCTAATAAGGGCGGCGTCATATGTGGCATGGTGGGCAAGTCAATAATCTACCATGGGCAGCTATGGATTGAATCTGTAGCAAACGGTGCCAAGAATATCTGTGAGGTGGGGAAAGGGGCATTTTTTTCTTGACATGGGTGGAAGGAAAACGTGAAAACAGGTTGTTGATCAATGATGGAGATTACGTGGAGCGTTGATTAAGGGACTAAAGGACGGATGTTTTGCTTTTTTCTCAGAATTTCTAGCCTATTTCTCTAATTTTCTAGGCTTCATGGTGAAAACCTCATCTCCTTTTATTAATAAATAGATTTGAGGTAATATTTAGGTCGACTAGCCCACCGTAGCACTGCGCTGCTGAACAGAACAGACCCGCACTCATGCATGCACATGGGGTGATAGAGTTGATAATATAATTAGCAACAGGTCCCTGTCACAATTGATCATCTGCTTTAGGATCCCAGCAATATGCGCCAATATAAAACGTTCTAGCTCCTTCTCACAGCGACCAAGAGCCGAACTAATATCTCCCAAGCGTTCAGCTACAGTTCTGAGCTTAGATCCTGCATGAGGGAGGGGAACATTCCAAATGCTATAATAACTCAGCATATATAACTGGTATAAACATCTGGAAACGGGAGGCATCAGGAAGTTTAGCTAGGTGAACCAAAATGATGCGCAATTTCACTGCACAGAAAGATGGAAAGGTTGGTTGAGTGCTAACCTTTCCAGCAGTTGCCGCAACGCCAGTGACCAACTGGTGTCTGCCGTGACGATTATGTCCGGTCAGTGGAGAGTCTGCCATGGTGCCGCAGAGCAGATAACAAGAAAGCATTATGGATCTGACTTTGTCATCTGGTGAGGCCATCCGCCAATGCAATAAGCTCAGAGGCTCGGAGTGACGTGGGGGCAGGAGGATCTCCACCAAGGTGCAGTGGCTATCTTGTGCTGGCACCAAGGCCCAGGCGGGATAACTAGGTCGCCAGTGGAGGATCTATTGCTCATCACTGCATAAGAAGTAGAGAGAGAAGAGGTCCTACTAATATACTACAGCTGCTCTTAGGGACTTTTGTTATAGTAACTTAAGATCGTGTATGCTCTTCGTCATGAATAGCTATAGCGTCAATCCTGATAGTCGTAGAAGATTGATTTTAGGGGAATCTTATATATACTAACTGGAGGCTCTTTTTGAGGCCTCCATATTAATTAGACAAAAATCATAGAAATTCTCACAAAAAAGCAAAACATCTAGCCATCGAATCATATGCTCAATCAATAATAACCATTAGATCTAACATGGTTTAAATTACCCACCTATGCCATTATAAAATTTCCTATATTGTGCTATATTAGAAATTTCCTAAAAAAAATATTACAGATTACCTGAGCTAACTACGGCTCTCAGGGTTGTTTGCTTCTTTCCTATACCCGTATACTACGGTTGTATTGCCGCATAACCTAGCGACCGCCGCTGGCGCTACCAGCAACCGCCGCTTAGTTTATTTGATCTGCTGCGGAACTTCAACATTCAAGTAAGCAGAAGGATGGATACTTACGAGCCTGCTTGCCTGATGTCCTGTGCGGCACTACAATAGTGAGAGCGCGACGTCAAGCGTCGTTATGCATCTTCACGGAAAGCAAGTGGTCACACCAATACACCATCAACTAAAGAACGAACCATCAATGGTGTGGAACTGATTACTGATGCTGAGATACACTCCATGACAATGCAAAGTGGGAACCCAAGTTTTTGGACGCTAATGCAATGGCAGGGATTATTAATTAGGTACTCACTTCGTATTTTCTTTTTAGAAAAACACGGCAGTGGCATCTTTGGATGACATGTAGCTGTTGCTGCAACCCCATCTATCATTATGCTGTTTTGGTTCATCAACGACGACTACAAACTATATGTAGTGAACTGGAGCGCTGTCTTGGCCATGGAAAATAATACAAAAATAGGCAACACGCAACACAATTGGAGCCAGGAGCCTACTTAGATATGGTGGTGCTTCAGCAGCTATAGAGAAAAACATAGGTGCTAAACATTTACTATCATCACGTGGCGAAGGTCTTCATCTTGCACATAGAAAAAAAATGAAGTGCATGGCCGCAAGTAAATTAAGGAAATCAGCCAATACATATGACACAACTGTTGGCAAAGTCAACCTAGCCTTCTTATCATCTGTATTGCGGGTTTATAATATCACTTTAGACCATGCTCAAAATTGAAACCCAACTATGGTAGATATAAATATAAATTGTGACCAGATTTTATGAATATATATGACATTATGACTACAATCAATGAGG
The DNA here is from genome assembly GCA_031894775.1 of Chloris gayana. Taxonomy (NCBI): domain Eukaryota; kingdom Viridiplantae; phylum Streptophyta; class Magnoliopsida; order Poales; family Poaceae; genus Chloris; species Chloris gayana. Next base: position 127,606 of record JAUNZO010004905.1, read on the forward strand.
GTCTATGATTTCGAATATCGCTATTAGTCATGTCTAACAAATAGTTCTATAAATTAGTTTTAAGGAAAAAATCAATCATATTACTACCAGTTGTATCTTCTAAAATCACAATCCTTTGTTAAAAACCAGTTATGAAAATACATAGTTATTGGACAATGCATGTATTTGTACTTCAAGAGTAAGCTATAGTATTTCATTCCTAAGATATTATTTGCATATTTTTCCAATATGTATATAATAAATATGCAAACCTTCTAGCCCGTGCATGTGCACGGGTTGATGAACTAGTCTTATATTTACTAATTGGAGGCTCCTTTTGAGACCTTCACATTAATCAGAGGAAATTCCTAGAAATTCTCACAAAAAAGCAAAACATCCGACCATCGAATGTACTATTGAACAATAAGATCCTTTGGATCTAACTTGGTATAAATTACCCACCAATGCCATTGTAAAAAAAATAATCCAATACATATAGTCTATATTGTTAATATTACTCTTGCCTTTATCACGTAGATTCATCTGGTGATGTCCGTCCCCTCCCTAATCCCTAATCCGTACGTACGAGTGCTCCATGGCCGCCGTCATTGCTCGATCCAAGCCCCAATCCTTGCCATGCATGCTCCCTCTCCAGGAGCACCACGTTGCCCTGTATATTCAGTGCTTAGCTCTTGCCGAGATCACCACGTTGACGTACATTTGGTATTCACGTTTCGCCAACTCCAATGGGTCCTCGGGTAACGCAGCCATGTCCACGCTGTAGGACGTGGGTATGCTGCGTGTGCAAGATGACAGATGGAAAGAGTTCACGTCAAGCATGTGGTGTGTGTTCAAGCTGGAGAGGACACGATGCCTAATATACACTGATCTGCATGTGAAAATAGGCTTCGGTTTGACCTATCTGATTGGCAGGCTGCGGTGTCCAAATAATAACATGCACGATCTGCATATCTGCAAGTCATCAACGATCTCTACAGGCCTGCCAATGGTTGTGCTCAAGAGAAAGTGCCATCCCTACATTCGGATATGGCATCGCCCAAGCTGATGCAAGGGATGCTGGAGGAAAGCAAACAAACATGGCTCCTTCCACGTGATGGCCATACGTATGATTCTTCTCTCTTTCTTTTCTATTTGTAATTGTTATTTATTATGTATATAAGAACAATAACTACGGGAGACACATTATATGCCCTATGCCAGCGGCATACGGCACAAGCAAAAAAACACACGGCACAAAGAAAACTGTGCCGTATGTCCTCTCTTGGCACACGGCACAGACCTTTGTGCCGTCTGCCATATTTGTGTCGTGTGTAATCTTGCAGACACACGGCACAGAGGGCTCTATGCTGTGTGCCTGATAAATAACACACGACACATGCTCTAGCACACGACATATGCGTTGTCTCCCGTAGTGAATGTCATATTACCGTGCACATGTCTATAGAGTATCCAACGAATAAAGGACAGAAATCTGCACCTAGCCAATTAGAACTTGGAACATTAAGCCTCTACTGAAGGAACTTTTGTTCTAATTATTCATCAAAACTTATCTAATAGTACTCCTTCAATTACTCAGGAGTACAAGTCGAAGGGAAATGCTGTTGTAAGTCTATCAAGAATGTATATTCAATACATGAAAATTGACGTGTGTATATTTCCCTTAGAAAATATGTAAAAGGGATATCCATTATAAAAGTTTCATTAGTGATCAGAATACATGCTCTCCCTATTATTTGAAATTTTATAGAATACAATATTAACTAAACTTTACAAAAGTTTATTGTTACATGTTCAAGGATGGCAAATAGAAAAGGGAAGAGGTAGTAACTTGCTACCTATTATTACACACAAAAGACTTTATCATGGCAAAGTAACATAGAAATAGAGACTAAAATTAGCAAGTTGAAGAAAAAAATAGGGAGGTTTATTACAAATGGTTTGAACCGCATCAGTAAAAGTTAAATCAGGTTAAACATAGGTTGGAAAAAGAGGATTTTGTCCCATTACACATGTTAAATCAGACTAGAACTTTGTATCATTATAGTTAATATATGAATGAAAATAATTGGAACGTCATAGTGCCGACAAACTGAAGCTCATGCTTCTAATTCGGCCAGATAAAAAGATAAACTAAAATGTAGTGTGGTGATAAGTGGTATACTGTATATGGTGTGTAAGAGCTATTACAGTTCGATGGTATACAATATTATACTGCTAAAATCTTTAATATAGTTGCACAAAATAATGTCAGGTATAAATATAAATACGGTCCACTGATTAAATTTAGCTTGGTTTTCAATAAATATAAATATGGTCCATTGTTTCAATGATACTTGCTTATATAATTATCATTGTTGAACTTATGAGAGGCATGAACAGAACCACATCATTACAAATAAAAATTATGTCAAGATTTTATGCCCACTTCTCAACATCCGTACAAAGGTAGACATATTGTAGGGATATAATAGAAAATGAGCTATTCGAATTGCACAATATGTATTTAGCTTCCGGTTATGATAGTATAAAAGTATCATATCATGCATACAAGATCTATTGCTAAAACTTAAATGAGTGAACCAAAATTTTTAAAAAAGGTCAACACACTAGCCCGTGCGCAAGCACGGGTTGATAGACTACTATTATTAACCAGCATGATTCCATACGCACTATGGCAACATGTGTTACTCTACTTCCTCCCGGATTGGTCACAAACTGTATGCTGTTTTGTAATCCTTGGATGACTGGCTATAGCGTCAATCCTGATAGTCGTAGCGGCTAACAGGATGTAGCAAAAGATATAAAATTCATAAACTTCTGCATCTGGATAACCGATACAGGGACGCACTATTCCCTAAACAGCGGACAGGGTGACGATTCCACGTCGCCACGTCAAGCCTCCGCCCCCTGTTTCTGGTTTCTGTACCCAGCCGCCACTGGAGCATGCTTGCGTGGCAAATGGGGCAGATGCCCTGTTTTGTACACGCATTATGTTCTCGTCCTTTCCTCCACCCATCCTCTCCTTTGACAAATACCGGCTATCAGATAAAGTGAAAAGATCCATACTTTTGGCGATTTGCTCTTTTAGAAATACATATGCCATTACTGTCTCTACAAATTAGATAGCATCATAGGACCATGGTGTAGGATAGCATCTAATTTCAATGAGTTATGCATTACCTTCAAGTTTCTAGAAGTAATCGGATGGAGTCTTTCAGTGATCTTTGGTCAGCCATAGTTTATCATCCATGCTTTATAGGAAGAATGCAATGATACCTCTTTTGTAATGGACCGGACAATGGACACATTGATTTAAATTTACAAATGTTTAAGTCTCGCTGTTGCCGAAGCTTTGCATCAGCATGCCATTAATATGAAAAAGGTAAATGGAAATACAAAAAGAATCGTGTGGGTGCCTGCATTGCACACAGTTTACTTTGCATATAATGTATAGGCTACAGTGAGCACTTACGTCCACAATCCTTGCCTGATATAAGAAGTAAGACGTTTAGGTCAACATCAAAGGGTGTTAGCTGAAGGATAATGAGCAGAAGGAATGTTTACGTCGGAGGAACCCCACGGATCATGTATAGCAACAAATTGATGTCATATTAGAATGCTACTACACAGCATGTTAGCAAGATGATATTGGATGGTAACTCACTCACTGTCATCAGGGCGATGACTAGTCTTCTAAACTGTGATTGTAACAGATGGCTCATCCCACAAATATTTCATTGTACTACAAAATCTTCTGGCCAGAGCTTGTACTAATGGCAGACATAATTAACCTCAAGAGCCAAATTAAAAGAACGATGATGATCACATATTTGATTTTATTTACAGTTATATAAGTCCAAATTTGTCTGATAATATACATGGTGTCTATGGCTTCCAATTGCTACTAGTAATCATTGGGTTTACAGTCTGTTGTGCAATTGATCAGGTGCAGATTGGATTTGTCCTTTCCATCAACTGTTCAAGAAAGACATCAATATCAATGTTAGTTTGTTTCGAACCAGAAATCACTGTAGTTAGTAGAAGATACTTCCTTCTGTGGCATGATGAAGGGATATTGTACAGGCTTAAGGTCATTCTAGCCAAGTACTATCTGGGTTTATCGCTGACCAAGTATTGTCCGGGTTTATCATCTCACGAAAAGGACTCATTCCATCTGTACTTAAGATCATTATTAGATTCCTCTTTTCTAAAGAAAAATCATGATGGTTAATGTTGAAGTTCTCCCACTGTCAAGTGTAAGAAAGGTGACGAATCATCCTATCCTTCTTGTGCTTGTCATGCATCATCATCTCGCTAGGTAATCAGTTTACCGTCTCTAGAGTTGGTAAAAAAGAGCTTCAACCGATAGATTACCAGAAGTTGCCACATAACGAGGGTTGTCACTTTTCTTTCATTGACCTCTTGTCCTCTTCCTCCTCTTGCACATCTCGACGATCGTGGTCGGTAGCGCTTTTCATCCTCTTCTGCCATGTCTTTGTCCTTTTCTTCATATCTATGATTCCACCATCATCATGAGGTTTGTACCAATAGGAGCTGCACCTTCGACATCTAGTCTTATTTTCATGATCATTACGATACAATATGTAGTGGTTCGGACAAGCATGTATTTTTTCCTACGCCTAGTGTCAATGGTGACAATAGTTTTTTTTTGCATGGTATGTGTTGGCGGCCAAAGAAGTAGGTTTCAAAAATATAGGAGTATTTGCTAAAAGATGTAAAAGCTAGTTGAAGCTTCCGTCTGACCAGCCACTCTTTGCATTAAGCATGAGAAGTTCAAGCATTTCCTGCGAGACTGTGCAATCCTTATATTTGCATTCCTCGTACAAAAGAGCATTTATTCTTTCTTCAAAAGATCAAGGTTATCCATGCAACATTACGAGGGTTGTCAGTTTTCTTTCATTGACCTCTTTCTCCTTTTGCACATCGTGACGATCTCGATTAGTAGTGCTTTTCATCATCTTCTCCCCTATCCTTGTCCATTTGTTCATATCCACGATTCCACCATCATCGCCATCATCATTAGGTATTTACCGACGGGTTCTGCACATTAGACATCTAGTCTGATTTTCATGGTCATTACAGTACAATACGCAGTGGTTCATACAAGCATGTATTTTTTTATGCCTAGTGTCAACGGAGACAATAGTTTTCCTTTTTTCATGGTACATGTTGGTGGCCAAAGAGTTAGGTTTTGGAAATATACTTGCTAAGATATGTAAAAGTTGTTTGAAGCTTCTATCTGACCAGTCATTCTTTGCCTTAAGCGTGAGAAGTTCAAGCGTTGCCTACAAGACCCTGCAATCCTTATATTTGCATTCCTGGTACAAAAACTGCTTTCATGCTTTCTTCAAAACATCCAGGTTATCCAAACCTTTGTTTTCGACCCAGATTATGTTCTCATGGAGAAAGTGGACTAGTAGTTCGTCCGCATCGACACCACCGTCAAAATCCTGGCTTCCATGGTCCGGATCATCGTTATGACCTTCCGATGTTGCACATTTTCTGCTGTAACATTCTACTCTCACCCGCTCGGTGTTCTGTTCTGCAGGTCGACAGCAGTCAAGAAAACAAACTCGTATTTGAAGTGCCGAGACGACAGCTAGTGCCATTCCACCTTAGAAGGTTGATAGAAAGGACGCATAAGGAAAGCGTGGAAAGTTCAACTGGAGCTGCATGCAAGTCCAAGCAAATTGTTCTAGTTACATATATTCCCTGCATGCCCTACAGCCCCGGTGCACTTGATTTGGCTGTGGCAGGCTACATGTGTGAAAGGCACATAAACATCACTCTTTAGTCCATCGATCCCAAGTTAGATGAAGAAAGTATTTTGCAATTTGGTTACCATGACGTCAATAACCATGTCTTTTATGTGCTGGATGGAAAGCATGAAAAAGTGCTAGAGAGGAGGCAGGGTAGCAGAATTGGTGTTATTCTCCAGATGTTGTCCAATATATAAAAAGTTATGTGTAGCTCTATCACCGTCTTTTTTAATCATCAATATTTATGTTTTGATCCAACATGGAATTTCCGCCCACACATGCTCCATCAATGCATATAGAAGTGCTTCTTAGCCATTCTTTGATGGCGACAGATGGCAATTGGATGACACCTATACTTTTGAGATTGCTAATAAGTTGCGATAGGCAGATCCGTTCATATATAAATGATAGAGTATAAACAACACCAGATGGTCACATGCGAATTAGTATTCGAGCATAGGAACAGGAAATCAAGTTTAACATCTCTATCACATAGGATGAGATCGAGTAATGTGAAAAAGTATCAGGAATGACGACTGTCTTCTCCTCCACATGTATCCTTGCTAGTTACTGTTAGCTATCGTAATGTGAATGGGTGGCCCTGGGAGTCCGAAGCAAGTATCACATAACATCTGTGCACCACAATACCTATAAAGCAGCTTCTTCAAAAATCTGCTTATTCGAAAAGGTGGTAAAAAAGCAACTTGTCCTTACTTTCTTCTTTTAATTAATTTCAATAAGAAGCTGAACTAATAAGCTGCCGCAGAAGCCAGCTAAAACAAAAGCTGCTCATGAACACTAGGAAGCTGTGAAATAGGCTGTGCTAAAACAGGGTCTAACAATTCATTACTCATATTGCTCGGAGTTTATGTATAAGAGAACTTTATTAGGGTGTCCAATATGTACTTTCTTTTCCTTAATAATTTCATTATGGTCGTCATTGCACCCTTTTTTCGGTGCCGGCACACGACAGAGGATGATTCGGTGTTGGTTTGAGTTCCATCCAATATTTATTTTTTACTTCTTGAGTCCCGGCCGCCCCCTCCCCGATCGTGTCGCCGGTGCCATCGCGCATGCGGCCACCCCTACCGGGGAGGTTTGCTGGTGCTAGTTGCGCATCTGGCCACCCCTCCACGGCCACGTCGCGAGCGCCGTGTGGCCTCGCGGATCCGATCGCCCCCTCGGCTCCTCCCAGGCCGCCCCCTCACTGGCCATCCGTCCTCCCCACCGCCGGATCTGCCGAGGACAGCGAGGAGGCTGACAGATCCACGATGCCACATTGCGCCGCCCCTCCCCAGCCCCGTCCCAATTGCGCGACGCCGCATCATCCCTCCCCGGCATCGAATCCGGCAAGGACGCCGCCGGATCTAGCTCTTTGTTGTGCTCCTCCTCGAGTCCGGATCTGGTGAGGACGGTGAGGAGGTGGTCGGATCCACGCCCTCCCGGCCGGTCACGATGCCGGATGCGATGAGGAGGAAGACTCGAGTAGCTGGTGGCCGGCGGGTCGAGTTGCCACACAGGGCGGGCTGGGTGCTCTGACTGTTATTGTACAACCACGATTTTTAATAAGGTTCACATAATAGCGGTCTTTTTTCCCGTTGTTACAGGCTATTTCTGCCCGATACTAAAGGCTTCTATTCCACACTACTATAATAATGCTCTATAGCGGCAGACACCCATTTGACCACGGTGGTGGTCTCTTGAGGCATGCGCCACTATGTGGTGGTGCAGGCTAGTGTCCGCGACTAAGCGTGCAAAGTAGTCACGGACATCGGGTGCACGCGGTTAAGGTGGCAATTTAGCTGCGGGCCTGACAGTAAGGCCCGCTGCAGCCGACCGCACCCTCCTATAAATAGGTGGGGGGTGCAGTGCCACACCAGAACCTTATCCGCGCGCGTCGTACCGCAACCTAGGGTTAAGGTTTGATATGTGGCGCCGCCGCCATTCCTCTTCCTCCGCTCCTCCTCCGCCTCCGGCATGGGGCGCCTCTAGGAGCGATCGGCGCTCCTGGGGCCAGCGGGCATTAGTCGTCGCCAATGCCCCACCGAGCCGCCCGACCTTGGCCTCGCCTCCGACTCCGGCCGCGAGCACCTCCATCTGGTGGCGGCGTGAAGAAGGCGGAGGCTGCTCCTCCTCCTGCTCCTTCCACGACGGAAGTGGCCGCTCCTCCTCCTCCTCCTACGGCATCGGCGATCTGGCGGCGGCTCCTCCTCCTCCTCATCCTCATGCCGCAGCACGCGTCGCGTGAGGCGGTGGGACAGGATGATGGCGGTGGGACGGGACGACACCGCGGCGACGGTGTCTAGGGCGAGTCCCAACTGGGGCCTGCTTTCTTTTGTTATTAGATTAACGGCGCCAGTCACGGTCCCTAGACCGCCACTGGTGCCCTATTAGGCCACCCCGGTAGGCAGTCGCGGTCCATGGATCGTGACTAATTTTTCCTATAATTGGTGACAGGACCTGAACGGCGTTTAATGTGTCCGCCACTAGGCCCGTTTTAGCCCGACGCCATAGAGCTTAATTGTAGTAGTGCCAATAGTGTTAGCAGAACCATGATATATTTATCGACTTCATTGCTTTCGGGCTTCACCTAGAATGAGAAGTGTACAAATAAACTGAATGAACAAAAATATGCAATCCTATATTGAACTTTCTGTGTGTTGATCAAATAGCAAAGGGAGGTACCCTGCATTTATTATATTTTGAGCACATTATAGCTTGCCACAAGAATTATGGCTGACCACCCTCTGATCACAATCGGTCACTGATACAAGAAGTACCGCGCAGTGAAGGAGCACCAGAATGGGAGAAGGAAGAATGTTTTTTTAAACTTGAAAGGGATGAGTTAGCTGCCGGACGTAGAGGGGCAGGATTGTCTGCATCAGAGGACCTCTATGAATCGTGTCTATGAGTAGAGTTCCCACAAATCAAGATGCCAATAAACAGCTTGATTCACAAGAAGCATGATGCTATGGGCTGCTTACTAGCTCTATGTAAACGAGATCTGACTAGCATTGTAAGTTCTGGTTGACATAGGCATCTCATCTGCGGCTTTTCCAGGCAAACCATCTGCTGTCAGAAGTGTAACACATAGGGACAATTGCATCAGTGCCCTTATTTTGAATCTTAATTCTGATTTTGAACCTATTTTTGAAACTTTGTAAAATTGGACCTGCTTTCACCTAAGTTGTTGCATGATTGCCCCTATTTTCATTGGAAACACTAGCCAACCTGCTGCGGTTGACCATCGTGGGGCCCATTAAGTGGCCCATGTCTGCATGGCTGCAGCATCGCCAGTAAAAGCAAACCATCTTGGCTTCCTGTTAGTGGAATCAGGCGCATGTAGCTGTGGGAAATATATTCACCTTTTTTGGTCCAATTTGAGCTACTATGCACGTTGGCTAGCTTACCCTAGCACCACACTGAACATAACTTGGCGCGACTGCATCGTACCCATGCATAACGTCGGTGGTGCAGATGATAATAATTAAAGTAGGCCCCTGTCATAAGTTACCATCTTCTGTTGGGTCCCAAATATTATATAAAGCATTCTAGTTTATTCTCAAAATGGCCAAGAAGCAAGCACACCAAGTGCGTTCAGCTTCAGTTACGTGCATAGTTAGAGCCGGCATTGAGGGGCAGCAGAAGATTCCATGTGCTAGACAAACTCAGCGTAACTAGTTTGATCCAATAGAAACGGGAGGCATCACGAAGTCTTGCTAGGTGAATCAAAATGACGGGCAATTTCACTCCACGGAAAGATGGAAATGTTGTTCCAGTGCTAACCTTTCCAGTAGTTGCCACGACACCAATCAGCAATTGGGGTCTGCCATGACAATTATGTCCGGTCACGACAGAGTCTGCTAAGGTGCTGCTGAGAGCAAGGAAGCATTACGGGTCTAACTTTGCCATCCGCCAATGATCACAGTGTGACCCGTGGGCAGGAGCATCTCCACTGAGGTGCAGTGGCCATCTTATCCTGCTACTGCATGTCAGTAAGGCTCTGGCGGGACGATGAGATCGGTTAGATCTTGATCATCTATTGCTTATGATAGCGTAACCGTCCTGCTAATCTACTAGCGATGCTCTTAGGGACTTTTGCTATAGTAACTTTAGATCGTTTAAGTTCTTCCTCATGAATAGCAGATGGTTACATTTCTTACACACTTTGGCAACGTGTCGCACCCTACTCACTACCGGAAAAACAAAATTTGCCGTGTGCCAAAAACTGTGCCGTGTGTTTTTAGTCGGACACACGGCAAAGCACTTATTTGCCGTGTGTTTTCGGTCAAACACACGGCAAAGTGATAGCACACGGCAAATCAACTCTTTGCCATGTGCCTAAAGGAAGACACACGGCAAATGTCACTCTTTACTGTGTGGCTGTCCGTGGCACACGGCAAAGATGGTTCTTTGCCGTGTGCCAGCTCTTAGCACACGGCAAAGAGTCCTCTTTGTCGTGTGTTTTTTGTTGGCACACGGCAAATAAAAAAAATAATTTTGTCATTCACCTCTAAAACTTTTTTCTCCACTCCTCATATATTGCTTGGTACTATATGTTCTAATTTGTAGCATTTCTAGTTGTGTTTACTATATTTAACCAATTTATTCTATTAAAAAGATTTTTTCATATATGTAAAATTTGAACTGAAAGTGTATGAAATAATGGAATAAAGTGACTAAAAAATAATATTCATCATATCGAGGCAAGCGTAAGGCCTTATACAGTAGTTGATATGAAATTTCAAAAGTCGTATTCATGAAACATTACCACGAGCGTATGGTCAAATAGGATTTAACTGGTATAAAATTCAAACAAAGTCTGAAATTCATGAGATTTGTCAATGTATCCTTTTATCACACACGAAGCTTGTGGTAAATAGTTGAGGTGGTTTTGGACATTTTGTCACGTATGATGCTTATAAATTGAAGCTTTTCCGAAGAAGTTCCTTAGAGAATAGAGAAGATGTGGTTGGGTTCGTAGATGCAATAACGTTCGAATTAAAATTTTACTTCAAGACTTTTATCAAATTTATATTCATGTAATTGAGACCTTATTTTTATTTTGTAAAAAAATTTCAAACATTATATTCATCAAACAATAAGTAAAAAATATTTAAATCCTTCTTACCGTGTACTATGAGAATAGACACACGGCAGATTAATCCTTTACCGTGTGCCAATGGCAGGACACACGGCGAACAGACCTTTGCCGTGTGGAACAGAGGTGCACACGAGGAAGTTTAGATCTAAGCGGTATTTGCCCGTCAGTCCCTTCTCTCTATCTCTCTCGTTAGTCTCTCTCTCTCTCTCTCTCTCTCTCTCTCTCTCTCTCTCTCTCTCTCTCTCTCGACCCGGAGGCCCATGGCGACGGCATCGAAGATCTGCGTCGCCTGACCCTCCGCCTCGCATCTCCTCGCCCCCAGCTACGCCGGCGGCGCCCATCCGCGTCGTCCCGGCCCCCGCGTCTCTCTCCCTCTCCCTGGTCGCCCCTCTCTCTCGCTCAACCCGGAGGCCCATGGCAATGGCGCTGGCGGTCTGTGCGCCGCCTGACCCTCAGCCGCCCATCTCCTCGCCCCCAGTCCCCAGCTGCGCCGGCGGCGCCTATCCGCGTTGCCCCCGTCCCCGCCTCTCCCTCTCCCTGGTCGCCCCAGCCCCTCTCTCCGGTCACCCAAGATCTGGGTCGCCTCTGCCCTCTTCGATGCATTGGCAGCTGGAATTGGAAAGGTGAGTTGGATTTATAACCAATTTTATTTTGTAGGATACAATCCAATGTCAGTTTGTTGGTTCAGTTGCTTCTGTGCAAATTGTTTTTCGCAAGGCGCGATAGACGATAGTGGCAGCAGAGGGTCAGAGGGAGTGTCTCGACGTCAGACGTTGCCCTCTCACGTTTCCCTTCTGTGATGGTGACTCTTGAAGAATATTGTGTTCCTCATAAAGGTCAGAAACTATTCACGTCACATAGTGCAATTCTGATTGAATCAACTTATGTTCTTGCAGATTTAAAAGTGACTTATATATACTATTGGCTAATGGATAATGCTACGAGTTTCAATCAGCTTTAGCTTCTTTCTTAGTTTTCCTAGAAGATTTAACAAGCAAGTAATATGTTAGTATACTGCTATGGAGCAAGAGTGAAGGCATCCAGAAACTAGACTAATTGTTAGTAGCTTTTTTCTTTCTTTTTTTAATGCTCTGCGATGCTATTTTTGTGTGTCAAACAACCCTATTTACTATTGTCCATTATTTTATCAAGCAACTGCTAAATATTAGATATCACTACTAGTTTGTTAAATAGCAATCGCCTTAAATTCTGTTATGTCATATTTGCAGCTACCTTGCTATGTTGATGGGAGAAGGCACATCTCAAGACGTTTTGTCTTCTCACATTTCAGAATTCAGTACACTTTCTCCAAAGAAGATGACTCCAAGAAAGCCCAAGAGGAGGTTAGTTGTCTGACGTGTCTTATTTTGTGTGTGAGAGATATTTTTGTGAGTTATGCAATTCTTTCAACTCATTTAAATATGGCATTTGTTTAGGTGAGATGAAGAGTGGTTGTTCCATCGCTTTGTGCCAATTACTTGTGAGGTCAGCACTGTGTAGCTTGAATAATTTGTGGAATAGACTTGTATTCTTAGATTTATGGAGGAAGATGAATATTCTTTCAAATATGACATTCATATGTTTATTTCATTGATTGAGCACGAGAATTGGAACTGTTTGGTCATCCTCTCCTTTGCAGGCAGGGCTTGGATCTAGGGAAAAAGGTAAGTAAAAAGTTTCTCTCATTATGACTTAGCAAGAAGTGAAGTATGTAGTGTCAGTGATCACTTATATTTATTTTTCCACCACTTGATTGTCTCAGGTAATTTTTATACAAACCATTGACATAGCTTTTTTATATAATCAGACTACATGTTTTGTACTACATAAAGAGCATTGAGTCCAACGTGGAAAGTTGAAGCTCATTATCAGAACAAGAAGAACAATGCATTTTGAAGTATTCTGATTATGAGATGGCATCCTCTTTCTTTATACTTCATCCATTCTTATCATGGCCGTGCTAGCATTTTGTATATGAAAATATTTTTTCAATCAGATAATTTTTACACTCTCCACCAAAATGCAAGTGATGCTCCTAGCAGTAGCATAACTTATCAAATGTATACTGACTTAGAAATGGCTCCTAAGAGATTTTGGTACTTTTGTGGTTTAGAATATGTAAACCATTTTGATTGCATTGAGCTACTAGTGTGATTATCTGTATTTGTGATTGAATATGTAAATCATTTGATTTCATTGATCGAATATGTGAATTTTTTATCAAATATGTAAACCTATAAAGAGAATAAAGAATGTGTACTAGACTACTGTTATTTGTGATTTTTTTTTTATTTTTCCATATATCCTTTGCCGTGTGCTTTGGGTGTGACACACGGTGAAGTCAAGGCCTTTGCCGTGTGCCTTTGCCGTGTGTCCAAGGTATGGCACACGGCAACGTCGCGAACTTCGCCGTGTGCCCGCGGTGACACACGGCAAAGTGCTTTGCCGTGTGCCCGACAAAAGGCACACGGCAAAGCCAGCTTTGCTGTCTAGGAATGTCGCCGTCGGGCTTTCGCCGCGGGCCACCGACGGCAAAAATGTTTGCCGTGTGCTAGAGGCTCTTCGCCGTGTGCCGCAGGCACACGGCAAACGATGGATATCCGGTAGTGACTGCATCCCAAACAAGTCACATATGCTCTTCTGTAATTCCTGGATGTCCGACTACAAGGTCATACCGGCTAGTCGTTGCTAACAGGAGCTAACAAAAGATATAAAATGCATTTACTATATGTTGCATCTGAATAACTGATACAGGTACAAACTATTCCGTAAATCCTCGGACATGCCTCCACGTCAGCTCAGGAGATGTAACTCGTGCCAATTCCACACTGCCCCTTCGTCAAGCCTCCGCCCCTGTTTCTTTACCCAGCCGCTGTCGGAGCACGCTTGCGACAGGAATGGCGCAATGCTAGCGGAGTCGTACATCCCTTTGAGTACTCATCCTTTCCTCCACGTCCACCATTCCACTACAAGAATAACATACTGTAGCGGCGTTATACGGACTTCTGTAGTGGCGCGATAAAAGACACCCGCCGCTATAGTTCCGGAATGATTTGTAGCGGCGGTTTACAATACCGTCCGCCTTTAAAAATTGATTTTTAACGGCGAGTCATTTTTAGCGGCGGGTGATAACATGGACCGCTGTTACAATTGTGGCACCAGCCCACAAAAAATCGACCCAACACAAACGCTATAAATAAAGAGGAACCCTAACCCCAGGTCGGATCACCCACCCACCAGCCGCCGCCCCTCCCCCACCCTCTCTCTCTCTCTCTCTCTCTCTCTCTCTCTCTCTCTCTCTCTCTCTCTCTCTCGGCCCCATGCTGCCCTCCATCGCCGGTCGACGCCCTCCCGCTCTATCGTCGGTCGCCATCCTCCCCATCCATTGCCGGTCACTGCCCCCCCCCCAACCTCCACCGGACGCTCATCCAGCGCGACGTGCGGGGGCCGTGGCTCCCCTCCACGCGGCGGCGACGACGCGCGGGAGCCGCGGCTCCCCTCCACGAGGCGGCGGCGCGGCGAGGCTTGCGAGGCCGCGTCTCCCCTCCGGGTGGTGGCTTGGTGGTGGCGGCGGTGGGTCGACGACTTGGGGGTGGCCAGATCTAGTCGCCCCCTCTCTCGTTGATGCTAGACGGCGAGGGCAGTGGCGGCGGCGCGGCGAGGCATGCGGGGGCCGCGTCTGCCCTCCGGGCGGTGGCTTGGAGGTGGCAGCGGTGGGCCGACGACTTGGGGGTGGCCAGATCTGGTCACCCCCTCTCTCTGTTGATGCTGGACGACGAGGGCAGTGGCGCCCTCCAGGCGGCGACAGGCCGGCGGCTTGGGCCCCCCTCTCTCTAGCATGACGCGTGCATCTGCTGCATAAGCCGGTCCGGGCCTAGTTTTTTTTTGTTTTTCTCATTTCTTAGTAGCGGCGGGTGAAGATACCACCCGCCGCTATTGTGGTCTTCTTTTGCGACGGTCTATAATGCTTTCACCGTTGTTGTGTTTCATCATTTGTAACTGCGGAGGCGTAACGGCGGGCCGTGATACCCGCTGTTGTAGCGGGTTTTGGCCCGCCGCTACAGAGCAGGTTTGTAGTAGTTCCTCTACTTTGACAAACACCGGCTATCGGATCAAATGAAAAGATACGTGCTTTGGTCATTCATGCATCTGGCAGTGTAGCCTGTCAGCAGTCCGCGGCGAGCGACGACAAATTGGTTCTTTGTGCTGACAATCCATTGGTGCCTTGTTGGTGATGCATCAACGAGCTGCCAGCGTGGAGATGTTCCATGGCTGTGTGATGCTTGTAGCAGCAGATCCTTCCATCTCACTTGCACTAATTTTATTTCACTAGCGAAGTTGAGTCTGGGCCGCAATTGAATTTTATTGAGTACTATAATGTAGTAGTTTGCTGGAATAAGAGTAATCGTTATTTGTCAATTAGTGTTAATGGTTAACTATTTTAATTACGGTAATGATGTGATCTGCTGTTGTGATTATGCAAATGTTTGCGATGTACCGTGGGCCTGTAAATCCACTAGCAACAGTCAATAGGTGGTCGGTAATTCTTTCACAATACCAACCTGTCATTGGTCACTAAAATTCTAGTGGGTCGGTAATACTTTAACTGAGGCCTTTACATTGACCATGTTTGTTGGTTGGTAAGGATCTTTACCGAAAGCTAAATGTGGTTTTACCGACTGGTCGTAAGTCATCTAAAGTAAATAGCGGTATAGTGCTCTCCATTTCAGTTTAGAACAATATTTGGTTATTAATTGAAAACATGTGAAGTAGGAGAAAGTAATTATCATGACATTGAAGATGTGAGAACAGTTATTTTCTTCTCGTGTGTCGGGTAGGTCTGGTGCACAGGAGAAGGATAAATATATATGATGCAAAAGACGCTTATTCTTATACTCCTTTACTTCACAGGTGCCAAAACATTGTTTATTTACTTACCAAGTTTCTCTTGATCATAATTCGATGATGACTGTGGTCATGAGACTTTTTGTACAGTGTGGGAAATATTTATTATGTTGTGTATGGTTGAGAACTAACCTCTATGATTGCCATTGTTTTTTTCAAGATACAAACTACATGGCTTGCGACAGAACTGATACGCCAAGAATAGCATGTCCTAGGAAATTTATGTCCATGGTAAGGTCCGACTGGAACCGCTGGTAATATTGGGAACATAGAGAGGAGGATAAGAGAAACGTGTTATTAAATAATCCATTTTGGCCATCCCTGATTCTATGATGATGTAGGTGACATCAAGTTCAATGCATATCTTGCATCCCACTACCACAAGTGCCGTCTTGTTTGCCCTTCCAATAACTTGCAACACAAGCAGGTTGTTTCGAGTGGTCGTGTAACCTGGCTTCGTAAGAACATGGAGATTATCCCCAGCAGGACCGTTGTTGCACGGGTGCAGCTTATTACTCAAATTAAGCTCATAAAAATCTGAGATTCTTATTCTACTTGTACTCTCGTGATTGCTGTTAATTAATAGTGATGAAACTCAGAAATAAATATAGTGAAAATGACAGAACAAAAATGTCTTGGCACCAGCCATGTGCATCCGTGGACAGGAGACACATGCCCCAACAAATGCACCGAACTAGAAATGCCCTTTTTTGCCATGACAGTTATAGGGCCTTGACAGCTCTTGTTCATATGCATGAAACTAAAAACATCAAAAATTTTCTTTTTGTAGTTGTGTTCAGCATAACTTGTCCCAAGTCACAAATTGTGAGAAGATCCTATTGTTATTTTGCCAAACATAATTTCTTAAATATATGCAAACGCAGATTCTGAAAGTTGAAGCACATGCTCCATGAATGCAGCCACAAGTGCTTCCTAGGCATTATTTGATGATGATAACTTGATGACACCAAAAGTACAGTAATAGTTTGTTAGTTGTGAGTTCCAACGCACAGACCGGTTCATATATACAGGATGGAGTATAATAACGTAGTATTTGAATTGGTACTTGATCATAGCGTAGGATGACCAGGAGATCCATTTTCACCTCTACAAGATTGAACAAATTAAGGTGGAAGGGTACCAGGAATGATGAGTGCCTTGAATGATGAATGCCTTCACTTCTATATTACACTATACTAGTTACTTCTGGCCTCATGTGATGGAGTTCATGACGGCCTTTTACTCTGTTGCTACGGACTACTCCAGATATGTGCCGTGACGATGTCGACAATGATCACCGACCTCGTGCTTGGCTTACACCATGCATGTGGATGCTTAATCACTTAGGTGGCTGTTATCCATGCCACCAATTCAAGACAAATTAACGATTCAGTGTGATTCACAATTGATGGATAATAACCACCAATCACGATGGGGGTAATTCCACGTTGAAGAGTAAGCCATCGACTAATACAAAAACGTCCTTTTGCTATCACCTTACATTTACCAGTAATAACGGGTATCAAAGACAACGTTATTACAGTGCGTCAAAGATCACGTCCAGAGGCAACATTATTTCAGTGATCACTACAATAACGGACGGCGCTGACATCAGCGACGCCCGTTATTGTAGTGGTCACTGCAATAACGGGCTCGCAGACGTCAGCGAGGCTAGCGCCATTGAAAATAGTGGTGTATAATAACGGGCATTGCTGATGTCATCTCTTATCGTTATTAAAGAAAATCTATCAATATCAGGCCTCTTACATCATCTGTGCGAGATTGAAAATCTGGCCCATGAGGACCATGGCGCTAAACCTAAAGCCGATACTATAAAAGAACCTCCCCATTCTCGCAACCTAACCCTAGCCGCCTCTCCTCTGCTCTCCACTCTCTCTCTCTCTCTCACTCACTCACAGACACACACCGCCTCCACACACGGTGAGGTGCCTTCCTCCCCCGGCCGCCGCTCCTCCCCCGTCCGTCGCTCCTCCCACGGCGAGGCGGCCCTAGCACGACGGGTTCACAGCAAAGCAGCCCCAACGTGGCGGATTCACGGCAAGACGTCTTGCTGCCCCCAACCATAGCTCCTCCCACGGCGAGGCGGCCCCGGTGCGGCGGCTCTACGGCAAGGCAGCCCCGACGCGGTGGATCCACGGCGCGGTGGCTCCCCACTCCGCCGCTCCTCCCAAGGCCACCGCTCCCCTCCCCGTCCGCCCCTCTCCATGTCGAATCCGGCGAGGGGGCCGCTGGATTCGATAGCTACACACTCGGATCCGGTGAGGAGCGACCGGATCCGGCTCCTCCATGCGCATCTCTCCTCCCCACGGCCAGATCTGGCAAGCTCGAGGCAACGGCGGGCCTGGCAACCGTGGTGGCAGGCCTGGCGACCGGGCCTGGCGATGGGCGAGGTCTGGGCTGGGTCCGGCACCACATGTCCTTTTCTTTTTTTTATGGACCACAACAATAACGGGCGCCTTGAACGATATTGGAGAGGCCCCATTTGTAATATCCTTTACGTAATAACGGGTCGCTTGCCCATTATTACAGTGTTTTTTGTCCCGTTATTATAGGACTTTATTCTACTAATGTGACTTAGTTCGATTCCCCGAGTCAGGTTTGTCATAAAGTTCAGATATCTGATCAATTTGTATGAAGAATGGGCTGGTCGTCATGGGCAGAGATCAAGTAATGGATTGTGTAACTATGAATCAAGTAAACGATCGATGCAAACATCTAGTCCTGGAGTTGAGACGCATGATCCGTGCATGGCCATAGTAGATCTAGAAAAACTTTCAAATGCTTGGTTAATTATTTGCTGCACAGTGATCCCAATATAAACCTTGAGTGGTCAGCAAAGCCTGTCGCAATTGTATCGATGCTGCATCGAACGGTTGCATTTAGAAGCCTTTGCCAGTAGAGACACCAATGTTCTGCGGAAATGAGAGGTGTCGTGAAGATAATTCCTATCATTTATAAGGAAAGAGCGCAAGATAATTTGGTTTGTCGTTGCTCAAGTAATTTTTGTATCCACTAACGTACCCGTACAACCGCACTTCTGCCCCCACATTGATCAAGTACTTATTGGGCTAGAGAGTAATTATACTAGTGCACATATGCTTCCATGTTTTTACAGGCGGCTATACTAGTGCAAAAATGGTTGTTGTGCATTTTTACTTCCCACATGAATACAACAAATGTTAAAATGCATCATTTCTACGCCACCCGCCTATTAAATTGAAGCTCTACAAGTCGCATGGTAAAGTTCACAGCATGTAGAAATAGCCCGGCAAAAAAAAATTATTTTCCCTGGTCATCACAAAACCTGACATTATGTAGGCATGTTCTTATCAAACTATAGATAGGCTGTTTAATAGGATGAAGAGGCACCTCGAATTACAGTTCAATTTTTTTTGAGCTCAGTGGAAGTCATGGGACCAAATCATGTGGGAGATAGGTGGGACGATGATTAGAATGTTGTCTTAGTCATAGCATATGACTTTCCAAGCTAGGATTGGCTGCGTGTGCGCATCAAGCTTGTGCACCACTGTATGCATGTAGTTAGCATCGCACTATTCCATTTGATCACCTCTATTCCTCATCAAATCAGAGTATACCCTCTATCATGGGAATCCTAGATCTAAAATGTTTCTGCATGGAGAAGGATGGAGATACAATTTTTCTCCATGGAGAAGACTAAAGATACAAATAAGATGGAATAAAACCATCCATAACTCTACAAATCAAGACATTTTTGAGAAATAAGAATAGAAACAAAAAAAATACAACCCAAAATTCTACTTGATTCGAACATGATAGGAAAAAAATACATGGGATAGATTCCTCTTACCCCAGGGATCAAATCTCTCAAAGAAAAATGAACTCAAAAGCTCCCCCTCCCTCCACTTTTTGTTTATTTTTTGCCTGAATTTTCGGACCGCCCACAGTGTAGTAGCTCACTGTGCATTCCGAGCGTGCTTATTTATACCCCTGGTATTTGTATCGGCGGTTTACATTGTCAACAGACCTTAAAACCACCATTTTCACGGCGGTTGATATTGTTAACCGTCGGTACAATTTGTATCCTTTCTAACAGTGGTTGGTAAAGCCAAGTACCGCTATAAGGCCTCTATAGCGGCGGTTGGCTTCACCAAGTAGCCGGCCCAGCACTGTAGCAGCGGGCCACTTTGGGCCGTGCAGTTACAGTGCCGGTTTTTGGTAGTGCTAGGTGCCAAGCAAGAAGTAGAGGGCAGTACAAAAAAAATTGAACAAACCAATTGCCACATCATAACATCATAACACTGTTTGTAGAGGTAAAGCAATAGCTAGATCGTGGATCCTTACTTTGAAATATTCATCAAGTAATTAAATAAAATGTTCATATAATCCGAAATCAACAATTATTTATAAAAACTTATCAATAGCAACAGTATTAACAGTATAAATTCAAGTTCTTAACTACGATATTACTCAATTCACAAGTGGTGCATATTACTGAGAGGGCCCACGATACACATTGATTTAGACCACTTGGAAAAATCTGAAGTACACAACATATGCATCATTTAAGAACAAACAGCCTTTCACAAAAATATTTACTCCTACATCTCTAAATTCTCCAACAGGACAGTCACTCAACAATGGTATGTGAGCATCTGAGTGGCCCACTTCTCAACTTTGTCCAAGCAACAGAGGATCGTGGGCATCTGATTCTTGGTTATGTAACTGATTATGGATATTCTTTTGGTTCTGTGAATTCTAGATATTGATGTGAGTATGAATATCGTTTTATTTATTTATTTATTTGTTGCACAAAATAATATAGCAGCAGTGCATGATGGTAACCACCGCTGTTGTGCTTTATATTAGGAGAAAATTCCCACAGTGCCATCAAAATTTTACTCAGTTCTCTTTGCTCCAGATTTAACACTTGACATTTACCTATTTTCTTCGGTTAAATATAAATATTTTCTTTGCTCCAGATTTTTTGTACATTTTTATACTTACTGAGAAACATGTGAGGAACACCTGTTTTATTCTCACAATGTTTCATTCTGTTCTTTTTCAATATTTATAATTGATGAACATTCCAACACATTCAGTTATAATAACCTTACCACTTTTCTATGTTCACTAATTCTAAAGTCAAAAAAGGGTGAGAATAATTACATGTGACAATCACAAGTTGTGTTCCCCACACGTTTCTCCATGTGTATAAAAATGTACAAAATTTGTGAAGGAAAGATAGTATTTGTTATTAGTCGGAGAATGTTGGTAAATGTTAAGCACGGACTAACAATTTGCAAAGTTTGCCAATTTCAAATTCAAAAATATGATTGAATAATAATATTATTTAACAACAAAAAATGTTCCCCACATATTACTTTTTGGTATTTTTAAAATATGGCACAAAGGAAATTGAGTAAATTTTTTATAGCACTGAGGGAATTGTCTCTTATATTATTGGCGAGTGGAGTCTCAAGCTGCCGCTATTGTCCAGACTGTAGCAGCAGATTCACCATTGTTGATTGCTTATGGATCCCTTGTTCCACTCCCCGAAATCACTGTTCCACCCATCGGGCCATCGGGGTACGTCCAGTGACATCTAGCAGTGCTGATAATCTTTTGCTAATTTTTTGATTTCTGAACTTGAGTGAATCCCTCAGTTTCTTGACACTACCACAAAATAGGCCTATAGCAGCGTAGGCCGAAACCCAATAGCGGCGTAGGCCAAATTCTCCGCCACTACAGTACACCGCACATTTTTAATGGTGGCCCATGCTACTACCCACTGCTATTTGGCCCGTTAGCGGTGAACTAGCCCATCAACCCACCATCCTTTCCACACCGTATAAAAAGAAGGCCAAACCCTATCTCCTTTATCCTTCCATCCTTCACCGCCTCCCCTTCCCCGCCGGCTCTCCACTTCACCACCTCCCCTCCCCCGCCGGCTGTCCATCTCGCCACCTCCTCTCCCCAGTCGGCCGCCACCGCTGCCCCCTCCTCCTCGGCCACACCCTCCTCCCCGGTGACACGTGGAGGGCGGCAGATACGCCGCCGCCTCCTCCTCGGCCTCGTGGGACCAGATGTGGTGCAGACCGCCGCCGTCGCCTCCCAATCCTCGGACACCCCCTCCTTCTCGGCAGCGCATGGAGTGAGGAGGATCCGTCGCCGCCTCCTCCTCGGCCACGCAGGACTAGAACCAGCGCGGAGCGCCGCCGCCTCCTCCTCGGCGGCCCGCAGGGCAGTGCCTTCTTCTCCAGCGGTGCCTCCCCCTCCTCGGGCGGTGCGTGGTGCGGCACCTCCCCACATCTGGCGGTGCACGGGGCGACGCCTCCCTCGGCTAGGATGGAGGCATGGACCGCGAGCAGCGACTCCCCCGGATCTTGCCAGGATGGTGGCAGCAGACGACATGGAGCAGGCCCACGTGGGCCACTTTTTTTTGTTTTTCAATTTAGCTGTAGCGGCGGACGATATCAGATCTTTGGAACCCACCGCGACAACTCTCCATTTTTAGCTATGAACGGGTAGCGGCAGGACACTATACCCGCTGCTACATTGTATTTTGGCCTACCGCTACAGTGCCTTTTTCTGGTAGTTTGATCGGTAGTCTACTCAGGCATCATCTTGGGCATGTGTATATGGCGCATAGCTTCACTGCATTAATAGGTTTTACGAATCGACCAGTTGATTGGGTCTGAGTTCTCTCTGTATTGAAATATGGGCGCTATTGAGGCAGACACACACCGAAGGCATCTCCTTGGGTGAGCAGAACGTATGGGTCTGCCAGCTAAAAAAAATGACATATAGCCCTTTGTGACTTCATGCGTCTCCTTAGATCAAGATCAAGAACATGCATCCCCTTCGATCAAGATGATTAAATGGGTGGTGCTTTTGCAAATCCCCCTCCCAACTGAATTCATGCGTTCCCTTAGATCAAAATCATGCGGCCCAGATTGAAGTTCTCACACAAACCAATTAATACAGCTCTCCATTTTTAGCTACCAACGGGTAACGGCGGGACACTATACCCGCCGCTACATTGTATTTTGGCTTGCCGCTACAGTGCCTTTTTCTTGTAGTTTGATCGGTACTCTGCTGAGGCTTCATCTTGGGCACCTATCCCCTTCTCACCTTTGGCCGCCCAACCGAGGCTCCTGCCACGATGCGCTGGGTGCCCTGGTTAGATCCGTGCTCCTCAGCAGTCCCCATGACAGTCGCTTCGGGTGACCTGCACACACACCGCGCAAGCCTCCACGACGCACACGGGCTGACGTGAGGTGAGCTGGGCTCTGCTACGACGAGGCTCGACCGTGGCAGGGAGCTCGAATTCATGGTCGCTGCCTTCCTAGAGCTTGACGCCACCTGCCTCGTCGTTGCCAGGGCTGGACGTCGGGGCCCTGTCGTCATCCCCCTTCATGCCCGCGCGGCACGTCCGGGCCATTGCTGCCTATGCATCCGATTGGAGAGGGAGGTGTGCGTGGCTGCGCCGGTCACCGCGCTTCTTCCTTGGAGGTCTCAGCACCCATCAAGGGCAAAAAAGTCACTCTGCTTTCCGGTAAAAGTTGAAAATATTATTTTAATTGTTGCGGTTTTTTTCCCATGTAAAAACTATTAGTAAAAATCCGTAAAGAAGCAAATGGATAATAAATGCGATGACAATGTTTTTGTATATTACGCTACAAACAGAGACCGCAATTTGCAACTGTCCATGAGTCAAAAGCAAAAGGTAGTCATTTTCCCTACTATGTTACGCTACAAACAGAGACCATAATTTGGAAGTGTCACAAGACAAAAGCCGATTTTGCTGTGTGATATGGGCAACACAATTATCTAAACTAGTCTATCAACCCGTGCACTGCACTGGCTAGTTAATCAAATTATTAAAAAGAAACATAAATTGCACCACTTTCTGAAGAAAATGGTACTAAACATATCTTAAATCATTTTCAATATAACTATTGTTCATAAGTATTAAAAAAACTTAGTTAGTGCAAAAAAAACTGAAGATACTCTATACATATTATTACTACAAAATTTAATTACAAGTTCTCGTCTATAAATGTGCTATTTAGGCACAATTAGTTCACGTCGTACGCTCACTTTTCAGATCCATGTCTACAGTCTGATTCTGGCTTGTACAAACCTTTGTCCAATCCATGTCTACAGTCTGATTCTGGTTTGTACAAACCTTTTTCCAAACAATAATCGGACACGCATCCGTTAAATCAAGGATTTTAGACTTTTGTGCACAAAAGTGCTACTCCAACTTGTTTCTTGTGCATATGTGAATCCCTATAGTTTTTTTGGTTTCTTTTTCATGATAACATCCCTCCTATAATGGTATAAGAGCAGTCAAGTGCGCACACACACACACACATATATATATATATATATATATATATATATATATATATATATATAGCTGTACTATATCACACCCTGGGTGTGATATAGTATTCCACACCCCAGCCACGTCAGTCCACCCAACCCAACCAAGGAAGGCCGCACCCCCTGCTAAAAAACCAACCAGTAAAAAAACCAACGCGCTAATCAATGATTAATGCCAATGTTTCCGTTGAATACCCATTAATGGCTGTTTATGGATATTTAATTAGGCTGGGAAAATTTTATCGTTTCATTCCATATAAACCAAAAGTCTTTCTAATCTATTCCATCCCGGCAACACTGCAGGTTGCCTTCCATATTGTCGACTGCCGCTGCATTTCTTTTGCCGATCTCGACGGGCAGCGGCAGGTTACCTTCGTTCTCCAATCCTGAACGATACTCGTGCTCCTACTTCAATCCGTTCCAAGGTATGCAATCATTATCGTATGTTATAGTTCAGCAACCATGTTTTTTCCTCCTGTTAGAATTTGATCAGTCAATGGCTTACAGAATATGTGCTTGTTTCCAGATGGTCTAGGATAATTGTCTGGTTGACCGGGTGCCAGATTATCTGTAGGAATGCCCTGGTAAGATTGCCGGAGATCTCCAGGTTGCTGGCGAGAGGTACCACAAATGCGAGGTGCAAGATTCATGTCTGCTAATACATCTTGTTGGAGACGCATCTCCTTTATTTCCTGATCCTATCCCCATTTTTATGATCACAATTTTGATGGATCATGCACGTTTGTATTTGCAATTAAATTTATTATCCAAATTACAGAGAGTTTGATGGCAAAAATTCGAATTCTTTCTTCAATGGACAGGGTGCCGGATCGAGATGGTCAAGAAATTGATTACTGCGACCCATCACCCATGGATTGTACCGTGGAGCTATATTGATTCTTCGTCCCAATCAATGGCTGCTGAGAGTTGTGCAGCCCGCTATCTGTCTGGGTAATGGAATTTCAATTCCCCTTGTTGGTCTGTAAACACGTTCGATTCCCCTTGTTCAGGTCCAACACAGACGGCCACATTCTGTGGACGACTTATCGTTCAGGTCATTGTATCAGTCAAAAGCTTGAGTAGCTCATTCAGAGAGAAATCGAACAGCTTTTGGCCAGTGCATCGGAACTCTGAAACTTATACAAATCTGAAATTTACAATGTGATCAAAAGTTAAGATCTGAGTTGCAAAATCTGTTTATGTGCAGGTAGCTGATACTGACGGAACAAAAAAGACTGTCAAGTGTTGTGTGCTCAAGACGTTGCGGCAATTGGACAAAGATCTTGGACTTTAGGAAAGATGCAAATATGTTGTATAAGTAAAGTGATGAGTAGCAAGCTCGGGGATGCAAATTTCTCTGTTGAAATATTAGTTAATCTGGTCGTCAGATTATCTGTTTCATTGTACTCCATTCTAAGAACTATTTTTCCTAATACCATTGCATTTCTGGACGCTAATGTTTTCTACATGTGACTAG
The DNA here is from genome assembly GCA_031894775.1 of Chloris gayana. NCBI lineage: Eukaryota > Viridiplantae > Streptophyta > Magnoliopsida > Poales > Poaceae > Chloris > Chloris gayana. The sequence continues at coordinate 153,263 of JAUNZO010004905.1, forward strand.
TATTTTTATTTTGTGGCGTCATTGGAGTTAAAAGTACAATGTCCACAAAATTTTACAATCAGCCATTGATTATTTATTTGTTTTGGATAACAGTGAATAGTTTTCCTACATTGCAGTATATCTGCAAAATGAAATCGCAAAATTGTGTTTAAATTTTATGATCACAATTTTGATGGATACAATTTCCAGAAGCCATATTTTTTTGCTGGGTGACATTTTAATATCTCACACGATTGCAGTCTAATTCTGAACTAACCTGTTCTAGCTGAAAATGTTTGATATATATGCTATCTTCATAATTTACCATATCTGGACATGCATGTCGTTAGCTTGCTAACCAGGATCATCAAATATATTGGGTAACCACAGAGGATCATGAAGATCTTTGTGATCATTTTGGATGTTTTTTGCCATCTTACTTGGTTAGCATTTATGATCACAACTTAGATGGATTTGTTTTGATTTGTGATTTTATTTTATTTTTTTGCAATTTCTAATATGCATCTAGTCTAGTCATTGCAAGTCTGATCCTGCTTTTGCACAGAATGTGAGTCACACTTGTTGTCTTGTGATCACAAATATAGGTCATTTTTTACAATTACACTATACAATTATTTACATGACTACGAGGAACTTATGATCACAACTTTTCTAAAGAAGTTGATAGTAAAAGCTTTATCCTAAAACAACATAAAGGTTTTACGGTCGCAAGTAAATAGGATCATAAATATCCGATATTCCGATGTTTGTCTTCAGTCTCTCGCATTTGTTGATATTTGCGTGTTCAACTGCGAGACCGAAGAGAGCCTAAAAGCAACAAGTCAAAAGATATCTGAAGCAGGGTGCTGACAAGAAAGTACTTTTGTGACAATAACAATTATTTTTTCTTGCCACAAATGGTACAATTTAATTATCACATCTGACGGTATTTCACCTCCAATAATAGTTTCTGCTCATGTCACGCTGCAAATATTTTTGGATGTCCAGATCTCAGAAGAATAGTTTGCAATATAGTATTTGTGCTTCCATCTTAACCTCTTGTGTTCAAGCACTCTATACACCCTTGTTTTTGGAATATAATTTACAGTGGGGGAAATAGTCGCCAAAGCCTTTTGGAATATAATATACTATGCATGCACTAGTCAGATTTTATATTTTGTTATCACATTTTATTGGATTATTTGATCACAAGAGTTAATCATATGACCAATACAATCAAAATGAGAGCTAGATTATTCTACGATCAGATATACTGTAATATTTTGTGCTCAAAGATGTTAGTTTTATTCACATGGAAATTAAGAAATATTTTCTAAATATTGCAACCAGGCCTAATCGGATTCTCTCGTCTGATGATGGTATGCTCAAAGTGGTTGACATATTACGATCAAAAGTAGGCAGTTTTTATGGTTGATAGATGTTTTATTTACATGGAACCACATATTCCCTTGCATGTTGACATTCCACTCATTAATGCCTTCCTTATTTGCTGACTCATTTGGAGGGACAAAATCTGCAACAAACCACTCATGGAGGAAAAACCCGTTCGATGGTCAGGACAAAAATATCGGTGGGGTTTTTCCTTGATAGTCTTGGAATTCCACATGGTAAAAGTACCTTCTACATTCAAATGGATTCACTTGTTGTGCTTAGAGGTGGCAACTTTTATTGGCAAAAACTAAAATAAGAGGGAGATCGCATACAGATGGTCATATGAAAAACAATAGCTAGCTGCTCAAGATATAGTTAACCCATCTTGTAATATGTGAGCAGTTTTTGTGCCGAGAAAGGATTGATTTCAGACATGAATTCCTGCAGCCTGTTTACGTTTTGACCTTTTATTATTTTAATGGAATACTAATAAACCTTGCGTGGCTCAATCTGTGGAATAATAAATGTAGCAATCTATTAGCCCAAACCACGGGAGCAAAGACCGGCCAGCTTTGGTGGCGAAAACCGGTCTGGTTAAATTGTTTCATGTGTAGTTTTGCACGCGGTAGTGCCTGTTTCATGTGAGCTGTACGTATTTATATTTTGAGACTACCATCGGAGTAAAAGTAATGAAGCTGCAACCCGTACTACCAGCCATAAATTTTGTTGTGTCTATCTCCATGACAGTGAAAAATAACATAACCAAATCACAAAAAAGTAGTAAAAAATTGTGATAAAGACATAGACGAATAAGCTTAAAAGATACTGAGTATACAACTTACTATTACTGTCCTACATTTTACACTAGCAAAAAGGTCAGATTTGAAATAAATAGATACTTGTGGTTGGGCCATTTAAAAATTGCAATCCTATTTCTCACTTCTTAACATTCGTGATTCTGCAACTCCGTCACCTACTACTGCCTTCTTTTTCATTGAGGTCGACAGATACAAAAGTGCAAAGCTGCCATTTTAATTATGCATCCACTAATTTCATTTAAATACTTCATATGCTTCAACATTGCATTATTTACTATCAGGCTCATTAGTTGTAAATAGGATCGAGATTTTTATGTTTGCACACTACATTCATCGCTATCCTACCACGACCACTTGAAAATTGACTGAAACATATGTTTTATTTGTTGTGACCAGAAAAATTGACATTAAATTGCATATAACTTAATTTTTTCTTTGAAACACAATTTTTTCAGATAACTAATGTGGGTTAACAATTATTATCTAGATCATCAATACTTTATTCTAAATCTTAATATTTTTTAAAATTATAAATTTTATATTGTCGTTTCATATTCATGCACGTGTCTATTATATTAACTAGTCCCTACACAACTCGTGTCCATAAAACATTTATGGTCAAGGCAATGATTTTTTATTATCAAATTTGTGATCTCGTGTTGGTTAATAACCATTATATCCACCAGATCATAAAATACTATTTTTATAAATCATAATATTTTCTTTCAACCGTGACAATAGTCCTGGTGTTTTATAAAAAAAACTATTGGCATAAATAATAATATTTTATTATTACATGAAAAACTTTTTACTGTCTTATAAGCTCAGAATCATAAAATATTTATTATGGTTGTGACATAACTATTTGTGCTCAGAGGAAAAGTTTATCCCACAGGTGATTACGATCATGCTTGTGAGGTGAACAAAAGAGATATCTATTTAGGATTAAGATCTCAAACCAATTAGTCTTTTGCGATCAAGCATTATTAGTTTTTGTCCTCACAGGATGGGAGGTGGTTGGCCTACTGTATTCACGTGATAGTACTCCACTATTTTAATCAATCCGGCCGGTAATCAATGGCTCAATTATTGAGTAATGAAATGAGGATACCAATTGTGAACCGGTGGAGTAAAACCGGGTGGCTTCGATGTCCAGCTAAAAAAAGGCTTGGTTTTTCTAGGCTGTCGTGGCACCCACAGACAAGGTGGAGCATATGTGGCATGGGAGAGTGATATAATATATCACACACTGGATGTGATTTAGCGCTGCCCTATATATATATATATATATATTCTTTCGAGAAACCCCTAGATTTATAAAATCCCTAAAGTTTTTGGAGGTGCTCAAATGTAGCTCTATAAATCCATGTATTTGGAGTATGCGTGGATGTAGGATTTTTGGTTCGATCATTCAAAAATGATTATACATAATCTGCATCACGAAGTTTGAGCTATGCCAATTGGGTAAATAGTACTACTATATCTTACAATAGTACTTATGTCACTATACCACAGCACGGCATCAACAACTTACTGTGAGTCGCTAAAAGTGCCTATAGCGGCTCACCGTCGGTCGCTAAAGACCTTTAGCGACCTTTGAGAAATCCATCACATATCAAGTGTTCACGCACTTTACTAGCATCTCTCCAAAATGAGTTCACACATACTCTGCAAGGACATAATGTCTTGTTCACAACCGCTGAATTTCTAAATGCAAAAGCTATGAAGCCTTTCATCCCTTGTTTATAGGCCTTTGTTTCCCTACATGCAGTTTCTATGTTAAATCTCATGATAGCTGCAGACAATAGTTTTAGTTATTCGGAAATAATTTGGTTTACCTAGTCTCAATATCAATCCATGATCAATCCATGCACCTTAATTCACCTTAATATGGGATACCAAACAACATTCAGCATGGAATGCAAGAAACATATAATAACCATCCAAGAATAACACACATATTTCAGTAATTTCCATGTGCACACATAAGCAAAGGATATTAAGTAACACACATGTGAACGAAATGAATAGAAGCAAGATAACCTAACTTTCACTTGAGCTTTCACGAGCTTGAATCCTTTCTTGCAACTCTCACAGTAACAAGTTTCTTGCTTGGAATGTCTCCCACTCACTTGTTAAATTTTGCATTAATAGATTAAGTTTAGCAGACTATTTCTCATGATTATTTAAGGCAAAAACGATACGAAACATGCAACAAGAAATTACTGAGACAACAGTCCATGGTCAAAGATCCATTCATATGCACTACAACTACAACACATTCAGAAAAAAAAAGTCAAAAGGCTGAGCGGCAACTCACAATCACTGATTCAGAGAGGAGGGAGCTTGCAGAGCTTGCGGATAGTGGCTTGTTCCAAGTGCAATTGAAGCTTGCCAGTCAGCCCTGCTCTAGCTTGCCTGGCTATCAGCGGGCGCTGCCCAGCAGGCTGTGCACCGCGCGGGGCTGCCCCGGCGCGAGCACGCACTGCCGCGCGTGGTAGCGCCGGTCGGCAGGCTGGGCGTCCTGCGTTCCTGCGTCGGCGGCCTCGCTGGGCCCCGCGTGTCGCTCCTGCAGCAAGCGAGGCAGGCGCCGAGCGAGCCTAGGCCGGGCGCGGCAGCGACGGGGAGGCGGGCCGGGGCGTGGCAGTGGTGGCGGCAGCGCAGCGCTCGTGAGATCTGAGAGGCAGAGGCACAGGCGTGAGAGCAGAGAGAGGATGTGGATTTGGACATGAGCGGCCTGTGGCTACGGATAAGGAAAAGAAGGTACGCGCTGGGCGCGGTGGAATGAAAAAATTGGATTTGGCTCGTTCGATTGGTTTTCGTGGCTAGATTTCTCTCCTTGTCTTTCGCGACAGATGCTCGGCCGTCGATCAAGACTTTTAGCGACCCCAAGTGCACCGGTAAAAGTTTTGACAATTAGCGACCGATTGTGCGATGGTAAATATCGAATTAGCGACCAACAGTGAGACGTGAACTTTTAAAGACCCACTGTTGGAAGCTATTATAGGTCGTTAATAACCTGCTGTGGTATAGTGTGTGGACTCCGAACCCACTTCTTGAGTTTATATAAATACTCGGGATGCTCATAAATTTATTATTTATGCAGTATCTTTTCAGCACCATAACATCACATAAATGTATACTTCTGAAAGAATTTAGGGTATTATGCAAATAATGGCATACTTACATGAAGAATAGTCACACATTGAACTAAAAGGAGATGCTGCCCTTCTCGTCCTTCTCGTGTCCTGGTGCTGCTGGCTCGCACTCCGTCAGTGTCCTATCCAAACTCTTTTGTTTCATAAAAAAATAATGTTCCATTCTACCATGCAATTGCTACTGACATATAATTGGTGTTCGAGTAAGTTAAAAATAACTCACCATAAAATCCTCTACATACTGATCAGTCTAGATGGTAGAATGGAACATTATTTGTCCCCAGAGCTGGTATTTGACCCCAATGGTTCCCCAACGCCAAGCGGTAATGCTGGCCGTCCTGACGCTTAACAGTTTTCCTTTGCTAAAGGCTAACTGCGATCATATGATAACTTGAAAGATATACGAGGAGAACCATATATATCCTGAGAAGATGTAAATATATGTTATAACTAAATGATATAAAAACACTTTATATTAGTAAAAATTAAACTGGCCAAGTCAATGAAAACAATTACATGCTTACTCAGGACATGTTGTTAATTTGCCGCATACCCCAAATCATAACGTAGTGAGATCCTAGTCCATATTTATCTATAGAGATAATCGGAGCACCCTGTTGAGGACACACCATGATATTTTTTAGCATAATCAGAGGCAATACTTTCCTCATCAAGATCTGTCGAGCCGCTGCTTTTCCCCCTTTAAAATACCTTCTCTTACGGAGCAGCAATGGAAGCAAGTTTGTGGCACCTGACTACCTGCGAACTCTCTCCACTACCATTGTCATCAAGCCCCCATCGACCTTGACTTTTGCTTTCGAGTAGCCAGGCCCCTTCGCTGGGATTCCTAGAGATCAGCATTATAGAGTTGCATGCACCAACCAGTTCACCCAAAAGCCTAGGCTGATGAGGAAAGGTGGACAATTCAATTATACTCCAACACTCCCCCTCACGTGCAGGCTCCCTTAGGCCACAAATGTGAAATATTGGAGTGGGCTGCAATTTATTTAATAAATTGTGCCAGCCAGGATTCGAACTCGAGACCTCTGGCTCTGATTCCATACTGAGTTGCATGCACCATCAGTTCACCCAAAAGCCTAAGCTGATGAGAAAAGGTGGGCAATTCACTTATACTCCAACAAGCATAACGGCAACAGGACCACCACGAAAGAGGACCTACGTATAACGTATGTCAGTTGGCTGAGAGAAGTCTGTATTATTGAATAGGGTGTCGAGCGCATACATGTGCTGGGGGATACATGACGTGGTATTTAGATATATGTTAGGATATTTTCTTAGTCGCAAAGGGGTAATTTTACTTATGTTGGATCTGATGGTTCTAATTTATCAAGTATGTAGTTTGATGATCGGATGTTTTGCTTTTTTGTGAGAATTTCTTGTATTTTCTTCCGATTAATGTGGAAGCCTTAAAAGGAGCCTCCAATTAGTAAATATAAAATGTCATGGATTTAAATAGATTTTTTATATTACAAATAAATAATGTGATAGAATGCTAACACTGATAATTTTACCATTATTCTCAAGGGAACTTTCTGATAAACATATGGACATTGTTGATAAGTATTCCAAGTTTTCAAAATTCCATAAATTCTTCTAAATAGACCAGCAAATATAAGCAAAATTACTTCAATAATCATCACCCGTGCAAGTGCACGGGTTTATAGGCTAGTAATTGTAATTTTTACTGCGACTCAAACAAGAGAAAAAATGTTCAATTGAAGTACAGTGTCTCCACAAGCGATTTGATAAGCTGTGACACTTCACATGCGCATGGATGTAAGAAAAGGTGTCCGAATGTTTCTGTAAGTCGTGCTTGGTGTCGCTGTGATGGATGGTAGTGCGTGTAGAACAACAGCAAGGTGCCACGACAAACCAAGCCAGTTAACTAGTCAACAGGTATCCTGGTGGCATGAGCGGCAACAGCATTGGCAACAAAATAGAGAGAGCTGGGAAGGAAGACAACACGGCATGGAGGCCTTGCCGATGAACGCATCCCGTAAGAGATATTGAGTGGTTGGAGAAGCGTTATGAGCATGTTTGGCACCATCCATGCTGGGTCTTAATAAATACCAGCCCATCATCTGTAGCAGCATCCTAATAAATGGGAAAACAATTGGTGTCCAGGGGCTCGCGCGTCCTACTTATCGCAGGGCGAGGATTTCTCCGAGCATGTCCGTCGAGTTTTCCAGATAACAGCACCGTGACAGCCGTGTAGTCGATTGTAAGTAACGCCGGTTGGGAAGTGAACTGATGTTTGCCAATAGATATAAGCTTCCCACCAGATATGTTAATCAACAGATATAACCTTACAAGCGCGGTCAATAGTTGGATTCCATCTGTGTCGTGTTACGCCTGTTTTTTTTATTTTGCTATTTAACGGGTTCGTAGGGCTCCGCCAGTTCAGACTTCATCTCTATCATGCACCTATTCCAGCCATGTCTCAGTCCAGCAGTTCAAGTGTTCGCCGGATAACACAAGCTGCAACTCATATGTGTGTTTTTATGCCATAATCTTCATGATACATGCTTAACCGTGTTATTCGTTCTAGTGGTCCCGGTGATCTGGTTGCCAGTACTTTGAATTTATTGGTGATGCATGAAATCTGATTGTCACTAGTAGGACTATATGAATGGAACCAAGGACACATACAGCTCATCACAAGCATATCTGTCCTTCAACTACAACCGTACCTGAATAATTATATAGTTTGGTAGTAAATAAAAGTGGATACGTCATGAATTGACCGGATTGATGTTTTCATTGCATAATCATCTGTATTTAGTTTATTTCCACAAGGTTCACGAAAGAGCACTGATTAACACAACCCGGTAAACCAGATGTGAAAAGCCATCGTTCATCTACCAAGCCAATTAGGGCAACATGAATCGATGAGAAGATATGTTTATGAAGACACTATAGCACCTTCATGGTATGGCCGCAGGAATAGACACTCATCACGCAAATCATACGAGAAACAAAACTCATCACGCCCGCGGAATCCATTAACGACAACAAGGCAAAAACTTGTTTGTGGTGCTAAACTAATCACGCCCACACAAACCATTAATAAACGCGTGTTTATTGAACATTCATCCCTCACCTGTTTGGCAATGATGGCATCCAAGATACGATTTTTTACTAGAATAAAGACATAAAATTATTGATGCAACAGATCAATAGAGCATACACTCCATGAATGACAGTAAAAGGTCTGAGACAATATATTCATTTATGGATCAAACGAGTAGATTACACTATTTAAATCACATCCGGATTACACAAGGACTTATTTAGCCCATTACAATAAGAATCCAGTAAGTCAATATGCTACTAGCAACAAGGGAAGTCCTGAGAGTAGTAAGCATTGCCCAGTTAAGCACTACAAAGCTAAGGCCTGGAAGGGATTTGATTATCACAGAAGACCCTAAGGAACACCACAGCACGTTGATCAGTGTTATCAGTACCCAAAAGACCTGCTTCAAGTGCTAAAGCCTAGCTCCTTGCGCACGAACTAATCCAAGCGTTGTAGATCATACGGGCAGATAAGCAGAGAAAAACAATGATGCTGCCTGACATCTCCACGAACATCTTCCTGCTTAGGGCTACTACTAGAGAAAGTAAAGAGATGGAAGTGTACGAGTAGTTGGAGGGTGAAGCTGGGCAGAAGTGTGGGTTTGGATCACTTGAAGCTTCATACTTATAGATGGCCAAAGCCTACAGCAGCATTGTAACCCAATGCACAAGAGACGGGACCTTCAAAAATCCACCCAATATTGGTTCCCGCATGCGTTAGTCTGTTACCTATTGCTAGGTGGCCGTCTCCGTTACGAGAAGGACAAGTTGAGAACTACGTCGTTAGCAACGTTACCCCATATTCTCACGTTATCATCGTTAGCAACGTTACCCCATATTCTCACGTTATCAAGATGGACGGTAGATGTATAGGGGACGCCCGACCATGTGGACACCAAATCCGCTTACCTAATAAATAGCAGCCCATGGCCAGTGGTATATCTCTTTTCTGTTGGTGAGGAGGTTGGAACGACCAGGCCTGGTTATGATCCAGAGATGGACATAGGATGGCCATTCACTCTATCTCTATGCTTCTAAAAGAGACAGCACAGTAGGAAATGGAGGCAACAGGAATTCTATGTCCAGAGTTGTCGAGCGAGGTCCATATCCCAGAATGGCACCGAGAAATTTATCCTGCCATGTCTGCCATGAATCAATCCACGTCGTCCGGCCACAGGCATATACGGACATCCATCCGTAGAATCTGAACTGCATTTTAGATATTGAGATTACACTGCAGAAATCTTGCACGAAACACTGGTCGTCGAACATCAGGCCGGAGTGAGTAACTAGAGGCAGTTACAACCATCCCCGCCAAGAAGTAGGCCAGTAGGGTGAGGTGGCACTTCCACTGGGATCCAGCAACGAACAGTTCTGACCTGTTTCTTGAACTAGTTTATTTTCTTTTACTGGTGACGTGATTAAAATTAGCTACCTCCGTTCCCCAGTTCAATGGTTCACATTCACGCATACACTACACCACAACACATTATTGCCCACTATGAACTGTGGGCAAAGGTAGCTTATCACTCACTTAGTATCTGTGGGCAAATGTTTATCATTTTTACCACAACTTATCTGTCGGCAATAGTTTCATAGAGCAACTGGTTAACTGTCGGCAGTAATCATTTGACATATAAACTGTCGGCGTAGCCATCTACAATGAAGTATCTGCCGGCGTTGGTAGCGTGGGCTTCTTTCATTGGGTGGCCCAGAGAACATTCGGCTACGGCCCAACCCACCTATAATTGACTTAACCTGACCTTGCCTGCTCCATTCGCTGCTAGTACCTTCATCCTCCTCTTCTACACATGCCGCCGCCGCATCCCCACGGCACCACCACGACGCCGCCGCCACATCCCCACGGGACCACCACGGTGCCGCCACCAGCAGTCGTCGCCGCGGGTTGGGGCGCCGGATGCTGGTGCTCCTCCGTGCTGCCGCCTTGCATCATCTACCTCTTGTACAGGATGGTGCGCGGAAGCATCTGGAGTGCCTGCCGTTGACCTGTGCCTTCGTGCATGGTAGTAGCAGGAGGTAGGCGCCTGCGCCGCCTGTGTAACACGCAGGAGCTGGAGGAATGAATCGCAACCCATGCGTCGGTTCGCTGGTTGCCGGACTGCCTCAATCCAGCTCAGATCCAGCAACCTATGCTACCTCAGATCCGTAAATCTCCATCCAATAACTCCTCGTTGTTTACCAGCTGCACTATTTTGTTAATCTAAGTCTTTGATTCAGTTGCAGGCACGAGCTTCAATCACAAGGATTTGGTGCCCTGCGTGTTAATTTCAGAGGGAACCTGACGATGTGTTTGACTTTTGACCAGAGGAGCACTACTCGCCATTTGATTTTATTTTGCCCTCTATACTATTTTAATTACTAATGCCTTTTATGATTCAGTTTTATTGAATACATTATTTCATTAGAATAGGGCCTTTAGAATATGGCCGGGATTTAGCTCATGCCATAACTTATCATATACAGTTTTATGTTCTTATGCAGTAATATGGCCAGGATTTAGCTCATGTCCATAACGTTGAAGGTACTGTTCTTTTGTTCTTTATGCTAATTTCAGTACTATGTGTCCACTGCTTATTTTGTGTATTCTTGTCTGATCAGCTTACTTTGTAAAAATATCAGCACGCTTATCTGAGCTTAGTATAGAAGTAAAGTATCCAGCTCTTGAACAGGAATTTACTTTTTAATATTCATACTTGTTCATATTTACTGAGATGTGACATGCCAATGTTTCTTGTTCCATCAGCTGAGATATTGCAAGTTGTTCACATGTTAGTGTTATGGACCTAACCACTTTACTAATATTCTGGAGTATTAACCTTTGATGCAGCAACCAAGGATGGAGCGTTTGGCTGTTTACTGTAACGATAGGATCAGTTGAAAGTGCTATGTAGTGCAAGCGGGAGCTACGTGTTTCTATTATGGAGCTGCAACCAAGGATGGAGCGTTTGGTTGTTTGCCTTATTTTTTTTAAAAAAACTTTGGTACCAGTTAGCATTAGGAATGTACCTCTACTTTCTATTATGGAGTGAGCCTTATAGAGTGAGCCAAGTATGTAAATTTAGTTATGATCTGTGATGTATAAATATATATGTATGTTTGACAATTATTATGTGTGAAATTTCTGGATCTGCAACTGTCTTGGGCTTGTGGACCTATTTCTATCAGTACCACTATTATAATATAATGTGCGATATTCAATTGACAACAGTTTTTATGCCTGCAAATGTGCATATAGCTCATGCTGGGAACAAGATATGGCAACAATGTAGGTGTCGGGAAAGGTAAATATGAGTCGGCAAATGTCTTTTGTCGGAGTAAGTATTAATTGTCGGCATAGCTATTAACTGTCGGTAAAGGTTCTATAGTGCGCCACAAATAAACTGTCGGCATAGGTATTAACTGTCGGCAAAGGTTTTGCCGACGGCTTCTACCGCGACTGTTTGGTAAGTGTCGGCATATCCTTTTCCCGACAGATAACATGTCCCCTAAAGGGACCTTAGCCGACTGTAGCTAGTGTTGGCAAAAGCAGGTAATGGTGTAGTGATATTTTCTTTTACTGTCGCAGCACTGTGATAACTACATGAACATTAATATAGGGGGCCAGTAATATTTTAACCCCTATAAAAGTATGTCATTTTTATAAAAGGTAATGTAAATTTATTCCTTAGAGACTACCATAAATATCATATTTTATCGTTATATAATATTCAAAAAAGTGAAAATGTTTTGGCTTGTCAACTGATTTCTTGTCTTTTTTTTCTGCAACTATTGGGTGGTGATAGCTACACTTAACCCACCGTGACTTGAAGCTATCAGCTAGTGTGACTAGAGTTAACTGTCATGTACATGCATCCTTATGTAGTGGTTGATTTTGTAGCATTGGTTAACGGATGTGGTGTGCAACCTGGTTGCTCCGCTTTTGTAATAGAACCTAGGTGCTATTTACTATCACGAGCATCTGGTCTATTTGGGTGTTCCATTTCGAATATGACAAAAAATTGAAACTTCAAGCTTTGTGTTTTGTGACACTTGTGGTCTCTCTCTCTCTCTCTCTCTCTCTCTCTCTCTCTCTCTCTCTCTCTCATTTGAACTAAGTCATTTACTTTGGGCTGTATGAAAACCGTGGTACATTGTGTTGGTATGAGTGCTAAATTGTTGTGCAAACATACAATTATCAATGGATAATGATTTGTGAATAACCGATTAATGGTAATGATTAAATAAGTGTATGTGATGGTTCTCTTTTCTGATTAGTGGGTGCCTGGTGCTGACTTGCGGTTGGTCAGTAATTCAACTAGTAGCGTCCAACGGTCGGTCGGTAAAGAGTCATCTGTATCGACTAAAAGTGGGTCACTAAATACAAGTTGGTCAGTAATACTTTTACTGACACAGCTTACACCCACCGTCCCCATAGGTCGGTAAAGCTCTTTAGCAACCGACCGTAAGTCGCTTAAGGTGCTTTTACCGACCCACTATGGGTTGTGTAAAGTGAACTGTCGTGTAGTGTCTGTGTTCATACTGTCTAACCCTTCAGCGCACACTGCGCACCACGTTACGCCATTCTTCCATATCCATACTGTCAAACCGTTCAGCGCACACCCCGTCCAGATCCAGTCCCTGCACCACGTGATGCCATTCCTGCAGGTGCTGATCCAGACGCGGCGGCGCTTATGCCGTAGACATGTACTCTCTGGCTGCTACCTGCGGCATGGTCACATACGAAGGTCGAACATGTGTGCAGTCCTGGACACCATACAACACATATAACAGGGAGAGATGACACTACATTCGTCGCATGACACTGCTCGTCCCTGGAATAAGTGTATCTTGGCACCGACTCGATTTTGGACAGACTTAACCCTGCAGTCATTTCTGCGGTGTAATGGTATTTGGATGTGGTAAATCAGTGGCCGACTGTGGAAACAGAATTCCTGTTGCCTCCATTTCCTACTGCACTGTATCATCCTATGTCCATCTCGATCATCACTGGGCCTGCCCTGGTCATTGCCTACCTCGCAACCTACAGCGAAGAGATATATATGACAATTGCATATAAAAACTTACAATACATGCTGAGGTGCTATAAAAGACTAACTGAAAATAATTGTCACAAAATTCTGTCATTACACGGAACCTGTTTCAACAACCCTGATCATGTTATATCTTCTGGTCATGGCATGTGTGATGAGCACGTCTGCCTCAAGCAGTACGTGTTGAATCGGGTTTACATTTCCCATGTATCATGCACTAGACGTATGATAATCCCCTATTTATCAAAACCTTATGTTAAGCAGGATTAGGATTCAATAACACATAATAATTATGGCACCTTGGCCGAACCCATTAGAAAGGAAGCCAATCTGATGGACCTCGAGCAATTCACGTTTTGCCCATGGACACTCGTGTTTGCGTCATGCACGCCTGCGGCCCACACTGTGTGCACCCTTCTACATGCACAGTGGGCAGTAATCCGCTCACGCGCCAGGGCACGCACACCCACCCGCAATGCACCATCCTCGCCAACGCTCATGCGGCCACCGGCAGTTGCTAGGATTTACAGCTCGGGGTTTCCAGCGAGAGATAGAGAAAGGAGGCATGAGCTTGGGGTTTGGTGCGGCAAAGAGAAAGACAATATGCATCTTGTCATCTCATGCATACACCATCTACTAGGCCCCAGGCCATCGATGGAGAGCTGAAATTGATCCACATCCACTACGGGAAAGAGCAAGTTTGACGTGTGCTTTTGTTCTTGCCGTGTGTTTTTAGCGGGCACACGGCAAAGAGAAAGTATGCCGTGTGCCACTAAAATAACACATGGTAAAATACAGACACACGGCAAACCAATATTTTACCGTTTGCCACGGAACAGACACACGACAAACCAATGTTTTGTTGTGTGCCACGGAACAGGCATACGGTAAACCAATGATTTGCCGTGTCCCACGGAACAGGCACATGGCTTTGCCGTGTGCCCTCTTATTACCGCACGGCAAAGAAGGCGAATAGGTTAGGCGCAAAATATCCGAGCCGTCAAATCCAACTTTCCTCCGTGCCTTCCCTTATGACCTCCTGAATCTCCCTCACGGCTGCCCTCCTCTCTCTTCTCCCTCCCGACCCATCTTCCTCTCTCCTCCTGAATCTCTCTCATAGACAGCTCCCTCCCTCCCCTGCCTCCCTTCTCCTCCCCCTCCGCTCGCCCCTCACTTCCTAAGGTGAGGAGCGGCGGCGGGGCGAGGCGTGGCGGCAGCACTCGAGGCAAGGTTCAGGGAGAGGAGCAGCGGCAGTGGCCCTCGGCGTGAGGCACGGCGGCACTCGGGGCGAGGCGCGGGGTGAGGAGCAGCAGCAGCGGCCCAGCCCTTGGCGTGAGGCGCTCCGATACTCATGGCGAGGCGTGGGGTGAGGAACAGCAGCGGCGGCCCTCGGTGTGAAGCACGGTGGCAGCCCTCGATGCGAGGCGTGAGCTGAGGAGAAGCAGCGGCGGCCCTCGGGGTGAGGCATGATGGCGCAGGAGCAGCGGCAGCGGCCGTGGCGGCAACGAGCAGCGACGGCGCTTTAGGTCTCTCCCTCTCTTTCTCCCTCTCTTTCTCTCTCTGTGATGTGGTGGTGGCGAATTTTTTTATTTTTTCAAAAATCATTTGCCGAGTGCTGGTTTTGCACTCGGTAAAATCGTGTGTACGATGAATAACACACGGCAAAGATGGATTTGCCGACGCACATTTTGCTATGCCGGCTTTGCCGTGTGCGGGCTACGGCAATAATTTTGCCGTGCGTAAAAGAGCCTTTGCCATGTGCCTTGAGCACACGGCAAACTTGGCTTCTCCTATAGTGATCATAAACTATTACACGTGATGTGGCAAAATCTCCGTCCCCAATCCATGATCTGACGGTTGATGATGGTGGAACGTCATACGTTGGCCGTGTTCCCAAAAGTCTCTATCAAAGAGAGAAATAGCTAAGGGGCAAGATTGTCCATTCTTTTTTATTCTTATATTTATTTCAGAAATTAGATGCACTTGACGGAATTGCAAAATTGGAGATCATGGCTTCTTCACTTTGAAAAGAAGTTTTATTCTTACAAAGTCCAAGGAACAGGTCTAGTTTGACATTGCACTCAAATAAAGGTCTTCCCGTGCAATTGTCCCTTTTCTTATCGTATCCAATATTTCCACACTAAGAAATTTGATGTTGACAGTGCTACTCTGCCTCATCTCCAGTGCCTTCTAAACTGCGTCATTCAAACGCGGAAATGTACAATATGATTCATGCCATGACAATCTGGTAGCAAAACGCTTGTGTCATATCATGCTTACATGGTACAAGCTGAAGTGTACTTGGCCATGCACACGATAAGAGACGCGTAGACAAACTGGTATCATAATTTTTGCCATGGGTAGCACCGTAAACCAGCAATGCATTGGGTGATGCCACAGGTCAGCGAGCAGAAACTGGTATGGAGCTCAGTTTGGATTTAACACCCCTTCATGATGCATCATATTCCCAGTTCATTTAAGTAGTGTTGATACCCAATTCTTCTCCTTGTGCCCTCCAATCTGCCGGTTGAACAAAAAACTGAATGTGACACAACTTATTTTCTTTCCTTAGGCTACTCCCAATGGGGAGTTTCATTTCATTGTTTCCAAGATGCCACATAAGCAACAAGAGTGAATGAAATACCTCATACAATGCATAGTTTCATTTTGTTGTTTTCTAGGTAATACATGCAAGAGAGAAAATGTCTTGGAAACAGTGTAGAGATGGTTTGATCTAGATGAAACCCTTTCCTTCTCTCTCCTTATTAATTTTCTGCCACATCAGCAAAATTGCTTACATGGCAGCTCATTTATTGAAAATGAAACTTCCACTAGGAGTAGCCTTATTGTGTAGACGGAGCCATCAATGACATTTATTTAATGTACCATTACAGGCATATAGTTATCCCCAACTGAGAAAACTTATATTATTTCTATAATAATGTTTTTTGTGTGTTGAACCATTAAATTTATATTGGAGGTTTAAATGTTAAGAATGACCAGTAGTTAAGAAAATAATATGGAACCACAACCTGAGGGCTTCGTACAGAGAGATATAGCATCAATTTTCTCTTGATAGAGTGGTGCTATGCATGAATGCGCGTGGCCGCCCCTACGGAAGGGCTAGGCGGTAAGCGGACTTTGGATGCGGAGCGTTACAGTGACATATGAAGTTGCAATGAAAAGAAAGACAACGACTTCATGTGTCATGTATGTTTGATGGGTCTTCAATGTTGACTACGGACTATAAGTGTCAAATGATGGAGTCTGAGGCATTTCCATATGCACACTTGTTTTGTGTTATGAAGCATCTCAATATGAAAAATATACCTACATGTTGTGTGAGCAAGAGGTGGACGATGCAAGCGAAGAGCTCATGCCCGCTGGATATAGATTCCAATGCACAAGTGTGGTCAGTAAGAATAGAATGATTTCAGGATCTTCATGACAAGGAAAATCTTGCTTTATTCAAGGCTTCTCTGTCTGTGGAGGATACTGAAATGGTTATGAATTTCTTTAACCATATTATACAAAAAGACAATGAGGACAATGAGGACATAGATGATACGTCGCTGCCACCATTCTTTTTAGGTGCTAGTCACGGCTCTCGAAGAAATGTGCTTGATCTGAATAAAATTATTCCTAAAGGTGCTCCTCGGACTAATGAAAGGTGGAGGGCACAACATGAATTTTTTAGGGGAAATTGAATTTCAAGGAAGCCTGATCACAGGTGAGCTAAATAGATTATTACACTATACCACGGTTCGTTTTTACCATCTTACGGTTGGTCGCTAAAGGCGCCTTCAACATCTTACAGTCGGTCGGTAAAGACTTTTACCGATCCACAACGATGGTCGGTGTAAGTGGCGTCGGTAAAAGTTTTACCGACCGACCAGTTTTTAGCGACCAATGATTGGTCGCTGATAAGGAAGTAACAGCGACCAACCGTCCATCGCTAGTAGTAGAATTAACGACCAACCGTCCAACATCAAATGTTCACATAATCACAGCACAGAACACATCATTACCATAATAATCCAAATAATTATCCATTAAGACTAATACAGAAATAATAATTAATATTCCACAGAACAACCACATTGCAGTACTCATCAACATGCAATAAGATTAGTAACACTTATCATACCATTAACATCCATTAATCTGGTTCAAACAGCAAATCTGCTGGCACATCCAAATTCTTTACAGAAGTGTCACTAACCATGTTGCACCCAGATTCTATTACAAAAGTGCTCATGACATACCATAGATTGTATTACAAAAGAGGAAACAACCATGTTATTCCCTAGATGTTTGTATGCTTCACATCACATGCATGTCAATCAGATTTTTCTACAAAATCTACAAAAGGATCGATCTAAAACAAAAGGTAACGCATAACAGCTTGTAGCTCCACAAAATGCTTCTAGCCATCAGGTTGCTATCCAGACTTCAACGCCCAACACTTCCTGCAAAAAAGGTATGACTAAACATTCATTATGGGAACAGACTAACAAAAATCTTTCAAATGACTGCAAAAGGTATGCATATACAACCATCTGTGACAGATGCAACTTGTATGACCCAACTAACTATGTGTGGCAGATGTAATTTGCTGGTTGCAGGTTATTGCAGGCATGTAGATATAATCCTTTCGCAAGGAGCTATATGTACAAAAGGGAATCAGGGTTAGCATCACTTATCTCAAGAGATTACTAGGATTTCAGTATAAATGCAAGCTAACAAGTGCCTTCTCAGCAGCTAGCAGAGCATGCATAATCAAAAGTTGAAGGTGCAATAGTAACTTGTGATTAGGTTTGAGATTTTAGAAATAGGCAGCAAGACATGAAGCACTTCACTGATGCTGGACATTATTTATCCATGCTGGCAGCAGCTATTGTTGCTGCAAAGAATTTGTAACAGATATAAAAAGGAAAAGAACCTGTGGGGAACTGGGGATCGAGACTCAACTAGCAGCTAACAATGGAGCAAAGCACCAAATCTTTCATCGATTTGTTCACTTGGTGTGTTTCTAGCATCCATTTCTGTTAACATAGTTTAGCTACTAGCGACTGCCGTCCATTACTTCCTGAATCCTGAAAATTTTAAATAAGAGAATACCATGTGATCATTTCACAAAGCCAAAGGGCCATAACATCTCTGTATTCACCAATGAAATTTGATAGAAACCTAAGTTCTAACTATATGTTGTGGCCTAAATTTCACAAAATGTTCAATACATAAATCAGTGCATATGTACAAATAATTCCTTGCTGAATCGACAATTAGAACTCTGCTAGAAGTATACTTCATATATTGAGATAGGTGCAGTGATAACTTTAGATCGAGGAACCACACAAGAACTAATACTGGAGACAGAGCAAAGTAGTCCATATGTTAAAAGTCTTAAGCAAATGAGTTAGGCAACAATCAGTGCGACACAATTTAAAAGAAAATCTGTGCGACACTATTAAAAAAAGCAATAGATGCGTATCTGCTGAGTTAGGTAATAATCAACAACACAAATATAGGAAGAGGACATGAAGTGAAGCTAGATGCACATCAAGATGATAGCGCCCACCGTTGTTGCGGATCTGAGGCAGGACGACGTTAGCTGGTAGAGCGCCATAAGAGTCTGGTACCAGTCGGGCTCCTGCAGGGAGAAGCCATGGATCTTGAGTGCTCCATCTGGCTCGTCCTAGTCGACGGCTCAGCATACTTGCCGCAGGGGAAGAGCACGCTGATGGTGGTGGCCGGTGGGTGCGGCGGCTGAGCGGCGAATAACTTCAGCCGAAGGACACGATTCACGGTGACGGGTGAGGTGTGGCTGGCTCCCTGTTGTGGTGGGAGGCCGAGGAGCAGCAGTGGTGAAGGTTGACATAGTTTGAGGTGATGCTTCCGGTACGAGGCTACGAGCAGATGGCGGCGGCAGGGAAGTGGTGGCGGTGGAGTATTCTAGGGTTGCGTTCTTAATGGGCTTTGGGCTTGTACCTTTAACTGGTGTTCCACAAAATTTAGGCCCAAAACGTTTTACCGACCAACCGTTTGACATGCATGTATGTTATTTCCGACCGACCGTGCAATGCTATAGATTAAGACATTTACCGACCAACCGTTTATCGGTGTACATAGAATCACCGACCAACTGTCCGTAGCCAACTTTTAGCGACTGACCCTTAGTAGTTAATATAAGTCGGTAAAAATGAACCGTGGTATAGTGTTAGTGTATGAATATATTAGATGAATCGTTTCTAAAGTGTTCAATTACTTCCAAGTATGGAATTTTGATGTGATTTTTCTTTCTACTTTGGTGCAGGAGGTAAAACTGAATCAAACGATTTTTATTAGGAGGAGGTGAACATGTGGTGCTTCCAACAGCTGAAACGAAATTATTTTTTGTGTTCACTTGTTTTGAGAGTTTGTTTAAGTGAATTTAGTGTTATACATTCAAAATAGTCGAGGTTGCGAACTTTTAGAGCACTCATGTGTATCTATGTATTTTAATTAATGTGGATGCATTCTTCTTTAATTAAAATGATTGTACGTATTGATACATGCTACCCACTTGAGATGGTCCCCTAGATCATTTTCTTCATGCTTGCAGGTAATCAAAAGGATTAATGCGGTGCAGATGAATCTTTTGAATGTGTGGGTGATACTGGTGTAATTTACTCCACAGTCCTTCAATCACGTTCTGATGTAATTTACTTCTTGCATATTTTTTTGCATACATCTCAGTATACTTATTCTGTTCCCTTGCAGAGCTGCTATTACCATCTCTTGTGATTTCCGAGTATCTCCCTCATCAAGAATAAATCCATGGAAATAGTATGCAGCAGCCTGTTCGGGAAAAGGTACAATGAAATGATATCAGGATTGGTAAGTGCTTAAGGAGACATGATTTCCCTTGCAATGAACCATGAAATTATGACCTCAATAATGTCCGTCCATATATAAACAAGTGATTACATGATATTAGACCTCCAAAATCAGATTCAAAATAGGCAGTCCCTTTGGTACTTTTTTAATAATTCCTAACTAAACTAGATTACATCATTCAATTTTCATCAAATTGCTGGTAGGATGGTAGCTGTAATTTTTCTTTATCTTTTGCTTCATCATGTTTCGGGAAGAATTGAATAGCATGACTCCCAACTTTTCTCTAAACTGATCAAACATTGACTACGTGAATATTTCCTTCGTGCCTCTCCACTCCAGTGCTCCATGTATTTCAGCACGAATAGACCGCTAGAGGTGTTGTCAGTTTGTTGAGGCAACTTTTCTATGATGTTGAGGGGCCAGCTTCTGACATCAATATTAATCCACTTTTTGCACCACTTACTGGTTATGTATTCGTTTCCAAGCTTTATATAACCTTCAAGACCTGTCATCTGTTTCAATAAAGAATCACGTAGCTACTTTGTTCAAGTATATAATATAGATCTATTTCAATATATAGAAAAATTTTATTGTTACCAGTATGTCCACGTGCTCCGAAACTTGGATTTAATATTTGTACTTCCTTCCTAGTACGATTGACCATTACAAGCAACCAGTGCTTGTTGATACACAGTGGCATGAAAACCTGCCAAAGATCCCGTCACTTCTGAGGCAACCAAGATGTATCCCCCGCCCTACTGTTCACTCTGCCGGTGCAAATTGATCCCGTCGCGACTCACAACTCGGGATTTATATATTCTACTTTATGTTTTTCTGACGGGACGGAGGGCGTAAAGTAAGGTCAAAAACCGCATATGGTAATAATAATGCTTTTCATTGTATCAATATAGTTTCAGCACAATGGGGACCGCACAAAAATACTTATAAGCTTACCATTTTTATAATTATACTATCAGATAGTAAGCTTGGATTGAGGCAAAATAATTCAAATCTTAGACACATAATCTTAGAATAGATTTATATTGAGCATGCTTTTTTCACAACAAAATCATAATTGATTTCACTACAAGATTAAAATAATATTTTGTTTAATTTAAGTGCAAACGGCCACACATTTATATGTATGTATATGGCACAAGATGCACAGGATGGAAGTCTAGGACAGTGACACAGACTTTCTTTCGAGGGAGACCACGATATAACATGCAAGGACTTCTTGGAACATAATATATTAATAACATTACAATATACTGACAGTAGCTAATCTAATAACCGTGAAAGTAAGTCCTTGGTATGGGAATCTGGGACTCCATGTATAATTTCAACACGATGACCTTGCACTGAAGGACAAGACTGACACATCTATTTATTAATAAAAGGAGATGACCCTCCAACCACATGGCCTAGAAAATTAGAGAAATAGTCTAGAAATTCTGAGAAAAAAGCAAAACATCTAGCCCTTTATTCCTATTCCACTTAATTACGATGGGACATCCAACCCTTCATCTAGATTGCGTTACTCACGTGAAAAATAGATCTAGCATATCCCCGTAACCCTCTCGTATGCAAGAGCGCTGCCAACTCTTCATCTAGATTGCACGTGAAAAATAGATCTATGTAGCTTATCCCCGTAACGCTCGCGTATGCAAGAGTACTGCTAGTGGCGATCTCTCCACAGAACTCCCTCGATGGACTCAAGTAAATTTTGGGAAACAGGCTTAGCGCTGCCGCAATCATGATCCGTCTATTCCATAGACCTATAAGCAGCCTGCAGAATCAAGAGGTTGAACGGAGGCTAGCAAGGCGCAATGCAAGTATACGGCCGGCATGACCTTGCCGTGCTCGCCAGCACATTGGATTTGTGACGTGGATGTGGATAAGAAGGCGGCTAATGAAGGGAGCTAGCTGGCTTCAGGTAGAGCGAAAACCCAAGATACTTTTTGAGTTAGTGTTGCAGATTAAAACGTCATCAAGCACTATAGTTCAAGTTTCAGGTGCTGCAACAGTTTATGGAGGTTGTTGTTTGGAATGGTGGACATGCCAAACATGTTTATGCAACCACAGCGATGGACCTCTTGTCGTGACCTTGCCTTAGTTAAGGTCTTATAAGGATGTACCTTCTCTATCCAGGCCTACGACGAGCATGCAGACACACGCGAAACGAAGATGCCATCTATGTTTCTGTACTTCCGGGTAAGTCTCTGCTACGAAACACTAGGACAGTTCAGAACAAGTTAACAAGGGATGAAACCAACAACAATTATCTTAACAAAACAGCATTACATCATTCCAGATTTATGAATCAATCTGCATTCAATACCTATTAGTTGTAAAACCACTTAGGATCTGTTTTTATAAAGAAGTATCTGATTTAATATTTAGCTTCAACTGAATAATTGACCACATGCACATAGAATCCTTTAAATACACCTATGCACTTGTAAACTTCTTTTAGAACATTTGTATTACTTGCACCTATCGCATATGTTAACTACTTGAAAAAAAGGTCCAAAATTTTATGGGTAACATTCTATTTGAAAAACATTGTCGCAACAAATGTTATGCAAATCCTAGGGAAAACTTTTTGGTAATAATGTTTCATGAATGAACGTCTATCGGATTTCAATCCACGTACCTATCCACACAGAAAAATTGAAATGCGTCTAAAAAATATTCGATTCTTTATTCAATGTACTATGCCATGTCTTTCTTGCCAAAACAGTCTCATAATACTGCATGACCATGCCATACTTTGGCTTTCATTATATAACTTTTATTATTATAGTAGTCTGAAAATATTATTCCAACATGATAACGTACTTTTGACAACAAAACAGTAGTCTACGATCCATATTTTTGAAAGTTCTTGACATGCTAGCCCGTGCAACTGCGCGGGCAAAACTATCTAGTTATTTCTAGTCAGAGCTGAACCAGGGAAGATCATCCATTTGAGCTTGGATGTCTAGGACAGTGACACAGACTTTCTTTCGAGGGAGACCGGTCCTGGTGTCGGCGCATAGGTGGTCTGTCTAACTAATTCCTGCAAGAGAATATTAGTGCACGCACCAAGCACGGATCCCGTCCCATGAGTGCAGAAGCCATCATACACTGATACACATAAATACATGTCACAAAAACCCGTTATCCAAAAGGGTGGTAAGGTGGATACACGCATGGTCCCGATGCTTCTTAAGCCCATATGTCTATTACCCATTCGTATGTGCATGCACGGGACTCTTTCTCTGCTAAGTGTAGCAGTCCGCCAGTTTTTATAGATCGAACCCTGGAATGGTACATATCATATTGCTTCTTCAATTCTGTACCAATATGTGGCACAATGGAGTTACTAAGTGCTAAGTTCCCAGACATATGGGCGTGTGCTCAGAAGGAGTATTTATTGTGCTTGTTAGGCAAATGGTTCAAAGGAGTTATAGTGACACATCGATTGACTGTTGTAACACTATATACTCATGTTTGATCACAGGGATGGATATAGCTGCACCGGCCCATTATAGGGAGAGAGTTTCTGCTTGTTCGAAAGGCAGCGTATCTGAAAAGCTGATGGAAAATATCGTGATGTTGCCCGGATATTGTGATTCTTTTCCATGGGCTCATTTGGTGTGACGAGTGATAGAAAAATATGTAGCAAAACTGGTTGGTGAAGCAGAATAATCACGATGCCATTGGAATTGCTACATTTCTCCTGACCTTATCCAGACAGATTGATTGATTCAGAGATGAAAATGTCTTGGTCCCATGAACAACTACTGAGATGACACAATATGTCGTATCGTCCAGGCAGTGTGAGCACTAGTACAGAGCCAGGTGGAATGTGCCAGGTTGCTGTCCTCATGAAGACTAAATATAAAATATGAAAATGCTTTGTAGTCTCTTTTGCTTACAATTAGGCTATTAGGGAATTTTTTCGACAATTCTACGATGAAACACATCGCAACATTTTAAGGGCCGGCAAAGGTAAGGGATCATCGGTAATTGTCTAATGTCGGCATAGGTATCATCTGTCGGCATGTAGCGGCATTGAACGAACTCACGTAGCGGCGTGAGAAAAAGAGACTCACCGCTACAGTTTTCGAATGTTTTATGGGCCGTCTTTAAAATCGTTTTTAAAGGCAGCGTACAATGTGACCCACTGCTACAAACAAAGGCCCAATAAAAATCTACAAGTAAAAACCCTATGACTACCCACCCCACCCACTCAGCCGCCCCCAACCCCCGCCCCTCTCTCTCTCTCTCTCTCTCTCTCTCTCTCTCTCTCTCTCTCTCTCTCTCTCTCTCTATTTGCATCTTGCTAGTGCGCCCGTGCCCGTGCACCTCCACCGCCTCGACATCTCCCGACGTCCGGTGCGCCACTGCCGCCTCCACGGCTCTAGGCAGCCGGCGCCAAAAGGGTGGCCCGTGCGACGCCGCCTGCTCCATTGCTCCCGATGACCTTCGCCTCGTAGGCGGACCACGCAACGCCAGCTCCTCCTCGCCGCCGGTGGCCCTCGCATCCTTCTCCCTGGCCCTCTCGTGTGTCACCCATCGGAGGATACGTCGGTCGCGATGCCTACGGAGGCACCCAGGGTGTTCGATCTAGCCGTGACCCCTCGCAGGCTGCCGGATCCGGCCGTGTCTTCCTCTTGGTGTTGGCGGTGCCTCCCTAGGTACCGGATCAGGCCGTGCCTTCCTCCCGGCGGCGGCGGGGCTGCCTGGGGGACGGATCTGGCCTCGCCTTTTCTCCTGCCCGTAGCAGGAGGCCTGCGAAGGGATTCGGCAGCTCCTAGCGGCAGCGGCGCTGATCTGGCGACAGGCAGAATGGGCCCTACGCGTGCAGCATGGGCCCCGTGTGGGCCAAATGGGCTTTTTCATTTGTTTCTTGGGGTTAATTGTAGAGCCGAGTGAAGATGTGACCCGCCGCTAATATGTTCATTTGTTACGGCGGGTCACGAGTTTTCTCAGCTATTGGATGTTATTTTTAGCTGAGCATCGATAGTGGCGGGCCGAAGTACCACCGCTATAGTGAGTTTTGGCCCGCCGCTACAGGCCTTGATTGTTGTAGTGCGTAAAAATAACTGTCGGCATAACTAAAAACCCTCAACTCCGTTCCACCTGCCGCCAACCCCACCCAGCCACCACCCCTCCTCCCTCTCGCGCGCGCGTGGCCAGCCCTCCTCCCTCTCTCGCGCGCGTGACCGGACCTCCTCACTTTCTCTCTCGCGCGTGGCCGGCCCTCCTGCCCAGCCTGAAGTTGGCAAGCAAAGGCGGGTGCCCGTTCTCCGGCGGTGAGCGAGCGCCACGGGGCAGCCGGATCTGGGGCCACCCCTCCCTCGATGAGCGGCGGCCATGGTGTGGCGGCTAGATCCGGGGCTGCCTCACCTCCGGTGGTCGTTGCATGGTGGCCGGATCCGGGGCCGCCCCTCCTTCGATGGCCATGAACGCGGCGGTTGGTACGGCGACGGTGGAACTGGTTGAACGGTGGTGCGAGCCCTCGTGTGACACAATAGTGCGGTTGGCAACGTCGACCGTAGCTTTTCTTAGTGCTCTACAGCCATGGTTGATCCCGTTTGTGTGGCTACAGCTGTTTATCTGTAGCCTCGCATACATAGCCACGGTTGTATTGACGCGCAACTATAGTGGTCTTCCAACCATGGCTATAGCGCTTCACCGTCATACTGACCGTAGCTCGGAGCAATTGCTAGAGTGACGGACCAAATGGCCGATGGACCAGAGAAAGCTTCATATTTATGATGCCCTTCACCTCCGAGGCAACCAAGATGCATTCCCCGCCCTAGTGTTCACTCTGCCGGTGGAAATTGATCCCGTCGTGACTCACGACCACTACTACAAAAGAAGCCTGCAATAGCATTCCATATTTTCCAGTAATAGCGCGCATCAAAATTTTCGCTATTACAGGACGATGTTGCTGACGTCGTCGTGGCGACGCTATTACGGTGTCCACTGTAATAGCTGGCGGTGATGACATCAGCGATGGGCGATATTAAAAATAGCCAGCAATAGCGGGCATACTGACATCATCAGGAGTCGATATTAGAAATGTTACAGCAATGTCGGGCAAACCGACATCATTCCAGGCCTATTATTGCTGTGGCCTCCGGCCCAACTAAAAGTCCACATCAGCCCCTTTGTATATATATAACATCTGGGGTTGGAAAATTTTTTCTAAGTCCCACACAGGCTCTCCTCTCTCTCTGTCTCTCTCTCTCTCTCCTGCCGCCTCTCTTCTTTCACCCGTCGCCCCACGTAGGCTGGCCGCGCCGCCGCGTCCCCGGCGGTCCTCCGGCGAGGAGGGCCAGGATGCGGCCGGCACCGTGTCTTCCTCGGCCGACGCCGCAACTTCCTCGGCCTTGCTCCCAGCCCCGCCACCCCTCTCCTCTCTCCATCATCGACCCCGCCCCTCTTCTCTCCATCGGCTGTGCGGCGCGTGGCCGGATCCGGTCGATAGGAGGGGTGCCGGCGTGGCGCACGACTGGATGCGGCCAGGAGCTGTGGCGGCGGCGTGCCGCGCGGCTGGATATGGCCAGGAGGAGTGGCGGCGGCGCGGCACACGGTTGGATCTAGCCGGAGCAGTGGAGGAGGCGCGGCGCGCAGCCGGATCCGGCCAGGAGGAGTGGCGGCGGCACGGCGCGCGACCAGATCCGGCTAGGAGGAGTGGCGGCGGCGCGGTGTACGGCCGGATCCGGCCGGGAGCAATGGCGGCGGCGCGGTGTGCGGCCGGATCCGGCCAGGAGCAGTGGCGGATCCGGACGGCGGCGTGGTACGGGCCCCGATGGCGCAGTTGGTGGTTGGGTGGGTCCGGGCCTAGGCCCGGCCCAGCCGCCACGTTTTTTTTACTTTTTCAGAACGCCAACAATATTGGGCGTTTTGCCCGGTATTGCTGAACCTGATTTGTAATATCGTGTGCGTACTGCTGGCCAATTTTGCTCGCTATTGTAGGCGCGAATTTCCTCCACCATCCTATCTGGAGATTCCTACTTCCTATCTATACGAAGTGCTCTGGTTGTGTGGTTGCATATAATAAGTTAATAACTCCACGTCATATTCCTACTATTTGAAACTCAGATTGAAATTGAATGGTTCAATAAACAGGGGAAAAAAGCATAAGTTGATACATGCCACCATAATATATATTCATGAGGTTGTACTGCAAGACTATACATTACAATTTCCTTAGTCTTGCAGTGATACATTACAGATATGACAATGGTAGCTCGATCTACGGAATAAGTAATGAAAAGAATTGTTATCTTATATATTCTACTTTATGTTTTTCCGATGGTACGGAGGGCGTAAATGAAGGTCAAAAACCGCATGTCGACAAGGATAAACAAGTATTGTCTACTGGGAATATGACTATAGGAAGCAACAACAAGCGTGTTAAGTCTAAATGGAGTTTCATACCTGTTTATGCTCAGTTCCCTGTCGTGTCAGCCTGGTGCTAAGATGTTTTACGGTTATAATACTGGTGTTCACATCATCAAACGGCATATAACTACCCTTGCCAAGAGCCAGTACATGCCAGAAGTTTGATATGATGCATGTTTTTTTTCATCACCTTGTACCGTAAGATGATGCCACTACCACAAACCTTTACTGTAGCGGTGGGCCAAAACCCGCTATAGCAGCGGGTACCGCAACCCGCCGCTACGGGTCCGCAGTTACAAATCAAACACAGTACCGGCGAAAAATCACAGGCCGTCGCAAAAAAAGAACAACGTAGCGGCGGGTGGTATCTTCACCCGCCGCTAATAAAAAACGAGGAAAACAAAAAAAAACCCACGGTGGGGCCCGGGCCGGCCCATGCAGCCGCCGCCCTTGTTGTCCCGCGCCGCTAGAGAGAGGATGGCGGCCAGATCCGGCCGCCCCCAAGCCACCGGCCCGCCCCGCTGCGTCGGAGTGGAGGGGGCCTACCGGCCTCCGCGCGAGAGTGGAAGAGGAGCGGCCCGAGCGCGCCGCGCCGCCGTCGGGCTGGAGGGGAGCCGCGGACCATGCGTGCTGCGTCGCACCGCCGCCAGGCTAGAGGGGAGCCGCGGCCCATGCCGCGCCGCCGCCGGCGACCGGAGGGGAGCCGCGGCCCCCGCGTGCTGCGTCGCGCCACCGCCGGGCTGGAGGGGAGCCACGGCTGCAGCCACGAGGCGCCGCCGGCGTCGCTGCCGGAGCTGCTGCTGGTGCTAGCTTCCTCGCGAGGCGGCGGCGGCGGAGGAGGAGGCTGTTCCGGCGCGGGCTGCTGCGCGATCTCCGGCTGCTCGGGCTGCTGCGGCAGCGCGACGGTGGCCTTGGTCTGGCGGTGCGGGTGGGAGGGATCCTGTGCCATGGAACTCAGGGCGCAAGGAAGACGAAGCAACGGCGGCGGCGGCGGCGATTGCTGGTGATGGCTGCTGCTGCTTCTGCTGATGAGGCCAACGGTGATAGCTGAGGGGATCCGAGAGGGAGAGAGAGAGAGGGAGAGAGAGAGAGAGATGAGGAGGTCGGGGTTGGTCGGGGTGACGGCTGGTGGATGAGATAAGGAGTAGGGTTTCTCTTGTTTTATAGTGTTTGTGGTGGGCCAATTTTTCGTGGGCTGGTGCAACAATTTTAGCGGCGGGCCAAAACATAGTCCGTCTCTAAAAATCCATTTTTAAAGGCGGCCCATGTTCTCAACCGCCACTAAAAATAGCTCTATTTTTAAAGGGGGACTACAATATAACCCGCCGTTATAAATATATTTTTAAGGGCGGTCCGTGTTGTAACCCGCCGCTACAAATCATCTGAAAACTATAGCGGCAGGTGTCTTTTATTGTGCCGCTACCCGAGTCCGTACAACGCCGCTACAGTACGCTATTCTAGTAGTGTGCATTTTGCCCTTGTACCTTGTACCGTGATATATCAATATGGTTAAATTTGAAAATAAACTATAATATGTGCATAGTTAAACTACCCTTCAACACAACGTTGCACTAATTGCATAGTATTTGGACACTATAAGGGCCCCATCGTCTTGTATGTGCATGTAGCTCAACATAAAGATCAGTGGTCATCCAATGAATTAGACCATCAAGTAATTTGATGGAGCTTGAGAGTAGTTCCAATTTTACCAGCCAGTTAAGTGTTACCGTGTTATCATATTAAATTTGCAAGTCCTGAAAATGCTCTAAAAATCTAATAAAAAATGGATAGGTCCGATATTATATATTCTTTCAAAAATTGAGGTGTAACAAAAAATATAATGTAACAAAAAAGAGAAATCTATATATAAATATTAGTGGAATGCCAGTTCGTCATGAATAGTTGCAGTCCACATTCATACATCAATTTTTCTTTTTTGTTTGTGCACAAAAGCTATATGGTTTTCAATGAAATAATATCGCTCAAAGACAATCTATAATCCACACGCACACACTTGTCGATTACAACCCTGATGAGCCGATGACGATCTGTTTGAGATGCAGCTTGGCTCACTACTGCCATGTGCTGTGTACTTCGAACTGGTCAAATTCAGTCTGTGCTTCTGCTCGATTAGCAAACCTACCTCTTTATACACCATATTTTCATTTCATTATTTTCTGTATAAATAACACTTTTTATTTAGATTAGATAATATACGATGTTAAAGATTCATACTCCTAATCTATTAAGAGCCAAAAGGATTTTGAAATATTGAGCCTTCTATATTCATCTATTTTTTGTTTTGTTCAATTTGAATTTCTCTTCTAATTGACCAGGACTCCAAACTTAATTTTTGGATTATTCGATTATCATAAAAATAAGCAGTGTACGTGGTTAGAACTATTTCATTATAATCCAACACTTCAATAATCAGGAAGATCTTGTCTATAACTTTCAACACCTGGTGACACAACATCCCTTTCAACAGTTCTCATCCTCTCACATCCCAAGCATTTGATTAAACTCGTTACGATATCCACAAAAGCAGCAAGCTCCTAGGATGTGATATATTCATTTATTTTGCTACATATGCCGTAGACTAGAATCTGGTCTTAACAATTAGCAGATTGAGGCCGGAGTACATTTATCTCTCTTTGGTGTAGGTTGCGAGGTAGTTGTGATATTGAGACCGGTGTATTATGGATCTTTGTTCTAAGAGATAGTACAGTAGGAACTGGAGGCAACAGAAATTCCGAGTCTACGATAGTCCATCTCTTAGCCACTTCCAAATTATTTGCCACGGAAGCAATAGCATGCATAGCCCTGTCTTCCCTCGTATTCCAGAGAAGAGTAGTGTCGAAACTTTGTAGCCCTCAATGCATTATTTCCATGTTGTCTGGTGCGTCGGGCATGATGAAGCATGTAGCCTCTAGTCACTCGGCAGAAGCTTTTAATTTAGTCGTAGGGCAGCCAAGTGTGTGTCGAAGAGTTGATAATGTATATGGACATTTACTCCGAGCTTTCTGTATTATGGGCAGCGGCACCACTGCGATCACCTGAAGGTGGCCTGGATCTGGGATATTTCACCAAAAGTGCATCGCATGCATGGCCATATGGCAAGCCTAACCACCGGTCACAGACATGCATGGAAATTCAGTTGGGAAATTGTATGGCACGAGAAACATAAAGCATAGTTATCATCAGGGGGAACATGATAGAAAATTATAAGTAGACACTAGAAGCTTAGATAGGCTGTGGCGTGGGGATGAGAAAGCGCCGCAAGAAAAAACACCCCATAACATCTTTGGAAATGAATTAACACTATCCCTATATTGCATTATTTGTGGTATAATAATCTTTCCATAGGCATAAAATGTTAAGATTGGATGACTAACAAAAAAAAAGTAGTAGGGAAATTGAAGGGATCAAATGATTAAATACATACTGCAAGTATACATGATCAATTTTGGCTAAAAAAAGTGTGAAAAGGTTGCGTACATTCCTCTCTAGAAACATAGAATCCGTCTTGGCCAACGAAAATATAATGATGACCTTATGATGAGGACATCCCTAATAATACACCCCTTACCTATGTTGAAAAAGTCCTTGACTCCGTTTATAGTACCAGTTAAGTTCTGGGCTTGCTGGCCACGATCCAGGTGAAACCTTGCATGCTATGCATTTCGAATTGTTATTTTTTTTGTTTTCTCAGATAATGTTTGCTACATGATTCAATCAGGTTCTCCTGATAAATACTAGCAGCTCATTACCTGTAGTAGGATCACAGTAAATAGCATCCCATGGCCAGTGCCCTATATATTTTGATGTACATTAGGAGGTAGGCAATAACACTGCCAGATAATGATCCAGATGAACGTAGGATGACCATGTCTCTATGGTTAACCATAATAGGCACTATAGTATGAAATGGAGGTAACAGGAATTCTATGTCCATAAGATGCCATCAGACAAGAAACTGACGTTCTCCGTATTCGACAATGGCTTCAGCGAGATCATGGCACGACCAAGTCTGCCCAGAACGAAGCTCGCTAAGAAACACATGATTCAGGTACGAGTAGGGTCATGCGATGAACACACTGCGATGAATCAGGTAATCACCCAGATGGACGTATGATGACCAAATCTCTACGGTTAACTGTAAAAGGGCACTACAGTAGGAAATGGAGGCAACAGGAATTTTAAGGCCACAATTGACGTTGTAATTGTTTGGTGAACATGTGAATGAAACTGTAATTACTTTGGTTATGTGATGTGATTCTTGGTTATGTAACTGATTATGGATATTGATGTAATTCTGTGAATTCTAGATATTGATGTGATTATGGATATCGCATTATTTATTTATTTACTGCAAAAAATAATATAGCCGGAGTTGATGATGATAAGCACCGCTGTTGTGCTTTATATCAATGGCGGGTGGTTTCTCCAGCTGCCGCTATTGTGCATACTATAGCAGCGGATTCACCATTGTAGATTGCTTATGGATCCCTTGTTCCGCTCCCCAACATCACTGCACCACGCATAGGGTCGTTGGGGTATGTGCAGTGACATCCAGCAGTGCTTATACTCTTTTGCTAATTTTTTTATTCCTGATCTTGAGTGAATCCTTCAGGTTCTTGATCAGTATTCGGTACTCTGCTCAGACATTGTCATGGGCACGTGTATATGACGCATAGCTGCTATCAGGCTCATGGAAGTCGGCGAAGGGATTCGTGAATGCAGTTGCAATTATTGGATCGATCGGTGCTTATAGGATAGGCCACAAATTCTTATTTCACGTGAGGATATCCATCTATAGATGAAGGGCCGAATGTCATTCATTAGATTTGAGATAGAAATTGAGTGTTAGATATTTTGTTTTTTTGTTAAATTTTCTATGCTATTTATATTTTTTTCTAGCCACCATCGTGAGAAGGTCATCACCTTTTGTTATCAAATAGATTCCATAATTTTTAGAGTATAGTGTAGCACATATATCCAGTGGTTTTTTTTTTACAGTACCTTCAAAAAATATTTACACAACGAATTTGGTATTCGACAGCGGAACTATATAAATGTAAGTACGATTCAATAATAGTATATAAATGTATATAAGTATATAAATGTAAGTATGATTCAATATTTTACACCAGGCTACATTGTTGCTGTTCGATCCATTTATCAAGTCATAGATGTGATAGATGATGTTATACCTAGGGAAGGGAAAAGGTGAGAGGGCACACCCTATTATCAAGTCATAGATGATGTTATATGTCATGTTGATTACCTCGTCATATCTGACAACACATGTGTCAGTTGAGACAATAATTTCAGCTTAATCCCGGTCTTCATCAGTAAATTGAGACTAAAATACCAACGGAGGGTATAAAATGAACTCTTCTATTGAATTGCGGGGTAAAACAAACCAAACAATAGTTCAGGGGGTTATTTGGACTTTGATCGTACTTGGAGGGTGTAAAATGGACTTTATCCTTATTTGATCAACTTCAAGTAGAGAATTTTTTTCTTAAAGCCACAATGTAAAAACTATTAATGAAAATCCATAAAGAAGCAGATGGATCATAAATTAATGAGATGACAATGTTTTAATATATTACATTACAGATAGAAACCGTAATGTGGAAGTGTCCACAAGACAAAAGCAAAAGGTAGTCATTTGCCCTAGTATGTTATGCTACAAAGAGAGACCCTAATTTGGAAGTGTCCACAAGACAAAGCCAGCTTTGCTGTGTGACACAGGCAACACACAATTGTCTAAAAGTCATGGATTTAAATAGATTTTTTTATATTACAAATAAAAATAATGTGATAGAATGCTATCACTGATATTTATACCATTCTTCTCTAGGGAACTTTTGGATAAACATATGGACATTGTTGATTAGTATTCCAAGTTTTCAAAATTCCATATCTCTTTTTCTAAATAGACCAACAAATATAAGAAAAATTACTTCAATAATCGTGCCCGTGCAAATGCACCGGTTTATATGCTAGTAATTGTAATTTTTATTGAGACTCAAACAACAGAAAAAATGTTCAATTGGAGTATAATGTCTTCACAAGCGCTTTGATAAGCTGTGACACGCTGCACATGCGCATGGATGTAAGAAAAAGTGTCCAAATGTTACTGTAAGTCGTGCTTGGTGTCGCTGTGATGGATGGTCGTGCGTGTAGAGCAACAGCAAGGTGCCACACAACAAACCAAGCCACTTAACTGATCAACAGGTGTCTACAGATATCCTAGCGGCACGAATGGCAACAGCATTGGCAACAAAACAGAGAGAGCTGGGAAGACAACAGGGCATGGATGCCTTGCCGAAGAACGCATCCCGTAAGAGAATTATTGAGCGGTTCGAGAAGCGTTATGAGCATGGTTGGCACCATCCATGCTGGGTCTTAATAAATACCAGCTCATCACCTGTAGCAGCATCTTAATAAATAGCAGCGCATGGCCAGTGGTATATCTCTTTTCTGTTGTTGAGGAGGTTGGGAACGACCAGGCCGGGTGATGATCCAGAGATGGACATAGGATGGTCATTAACTCTATCTCTATGCTTCTAAAAGAGACAGCACATTAGGAAATGGAGGCAACAACAGGAATTCTTAGTCCAGAGTTGTCTAGTGAGGTCCATATCCCACAATGGCACCGAGAAATTTGTCCAGCCAAGGGCCTGTTTGGCAGGGCTCGTAGAGTAGCTCCTGGACCGGATTCTGCTCCAGGTCAAGAATCTGTCCAAACACCTTCATTCAAAACGTCTGCTCCTAGGACTAAGAAGCACTTCTCCAAAATAAACTAGGAGCCAAAAGCTTCAAATACATAGCTCCTACAGCTCCTCAATCATTTTCAGAATCTATTTTGGTAGCCCGGAGCATGAGAATCTGTTTTGCCAAACACCCTAAGAATCTGTTTTAGTAGAGAATCCATTGTGATAGAGGAGCCGTTTTCTAAAGGAGCTGTTTTGGCGGAGGAGCTATTTTAGAGCAGCCATGCCAAAGGGGCCACAAGTCTGCCACGAATCACTACTACAGTGTCGTCCAAAGATGGCACCTAGAAATTTCTGGTAATAACGGGCATCTAAGTTCCCGTTATTACAGTGCGTCAAACATGACGTTACCATGGCCGCACGTCATTACAGTGGTCACTGTAATAATGGGCGCCACTAACGTCATGTTTCACGCCGTTATTACAGTGGAGGGGCACCCAGTAATAACGGCCGGTGCTGACATCACAGAAGACACCGTAATAACGGGCATTCCCGATGTCACGGTCGGCCGTTATTACAAGGGACCGCTGTAATAACGGCCGACAGATGACATCAAGCCATCCGTTATTACATAAGACACTATAATAACGTCGTTGCAGTGACATCACCGCGCCCGTTATTACAGGTGTCGCGTATATAAGATGTTGTCCTCCTTCTTCCTCCCGACACTTTGTCCGTAGGGGCGCTCTTCTCGGAGCATTGTCCGTATGATGGCCGGAAAAAATCAAAAAACAAGAGGGGAAGGTTTTGAATCTGTTTTTTTTTTCAAGGAATTTGTTCCGGGAGGTAAATTCATACCAATCCATGTATTTTTTTTTTCATGTTTAGATGTGGTTTTCCCCCATATTTTGGTAGCTAAAGTTCCCAGGGTTTGGAGCTCTTTTTTTACCAAACTTTTGCACAATAAAAGGTGAAAATTATCATATATGTTCTGTATTCAACTTATATTTGTCATCTTCTTTAGTCTCATGGTTTATTTTATACTTTACATATTAACATTTTGAAGAACTGTTTTTGGATATAGACCATGTATATGAGAGGAGAGAGAGATGTTGTCATGAGGGTGTGGAAAATTAATAGATTGAAAATTGTGACTACTTTTTACCTAGAATATAATATTTATTTTGTTACATCGTAGTTGTTTTTTTTGCTTATATATCTAAATTAATATGTGTAACTAGATTACTGCTATTTATTGATTTTGGTAGAATTTCACTATGTTTGATTTATGTAAAAATATATTTGAATATAAAAATAGAGAGAGAGGGTGAGGAGGGTGTGGAAAATTAATATATTGATAGATGTGACTATTTTGTTACCTAGATTATGTTTCTTCGCCTACATTGTAGTTGAAAATTTGCTTATATATCTAAAGTAATCTATGTAACTAGATTATTGTTACTTATATTTTTGGGTAGAGTTTCACAACGTTTTTTTTTGTATTACATGGAGAATGGAAGACCGATCTTTGATGTACGATGGTGCAGGAGGAAATGCTCTCCTCTATCTCATAAAAGTTACCGCATTTGTTGAAGCAGCTAAGCCGCACGCTGAAAGGAGGGTAACACAACATATCTATTGTCCATGTTCGAGGTGCATGAACTTGTTTAATGATATACCAGAGACAAACCGTGAACACTTGTTGGATAATAGCTTTGTTAAGAACTACCATATCTGGACCAAACACGGCGAAACGCAAACACATGCAGAAGGTAGCAGCAAGCGAGTGATAAGTGCAGAGCAGAACACCGATCAGCGGATAAGTGCAAGATGTTATAACCGAGAGAATGCAAGAACTGGAGGACAACCCAATGATGATTTTCATGTGAACCATGACAGCGATGGTTCGATGGTGGGCAATTAAGACAAGATGCCCAACATGCAACGCGCGTCAAGTACAAGAATAATGATGAAGGTGATGATTTGGGGGGGGGGCTTGAACAGAACAGGAAGAAAAGCACTTTAGTGGAGGAAGAGATCATTGACGGAAAAGTGCCGGACCTTGTCATGTGGTACATTCCGATAGTCGATCGATTGAAACATCTTTTTGCAAACGCTAGGGATGCTAAACCGATGACATGGCACGATGACGTAGATGGGCGCAAGAAGCATGGGATGTTTCGTCACCCTGCTACGCTCGATAGTGGAAGAACTTCGACATTAAACATCGTGATTTTTCTCTAGAAAGAAGGAATGTAAGATTTGCCTTAGGTACAAATTGAATGAATCCTTTCGGTGAGATGACAAACCCACACAGTTCTTGGCCACCGATTGCTTGCATATACAATATTCCTTCATGGTTCTGCCACAAGAAGAAGTATCTTCTACTAACTACACCGATTTCTGGCCCGAAACAAACCGGCATTGACACCGATGTCTTTATTGAACCATTGATGGAAGACATGAAAATATTACGGGAACAAGGGGTGGAGGTATATTATGCATACAAAAAGCAAAGATTCATCCTATACGCAATCATTTTTTGCACCGTCGGTGACAACCCGACACACTCGATCTAAATGGTCAGATCAAAGAAAAGACAACATGTTCAACGTGTGTGGACCAGATTGCATTGTTGTACCTTCCTTTTTCGCATAAGTTGGTGTATGTAAATCATCGACGATGGCTATCAAAAAGGCACAATTATTGTCAAAAGAAAGAAGATTTTGATGGCACAACCGAGACAGGGCTGACTCCAAAACTTCGAGATGGTCAATGTGTGTTTGAAATGGTCGAAACATCAAATATACCTATGGATAGAAGAAAGGGAAGAAAGGAAAGAACATCGATACAGGAGTGCCATTTAGAAAACTATCAATATTTCATCGGTATTTAAGCTATTGGAAGGAATTGGAGATTGCTAATGCTACAGAACCTATGCGTGCCGGAAAGGGTGTCTTTGACAACTGTAATGACACATTTATGGATATTCCAGCAAAGACAAATGATGGACTGTGTGCACGAAGACACCTAGAGAAGTTAAACATAAAGCATAGGCTTCACCCTAAGCCAAGACAGAATCAAAAGTACTACCTCCCTCCAGCTAGTTGGAACCTAACGATCGAGGAGAAAACGACATTCTGTGAGGGTACCCATAGGTTTCTGTTCAAACATAAAGAAGCTTGTATCAATAAGTGACTTGAAGATAAGTGGATACAACAATCATGAGTCTCATATGATGCTTTCATTATTTCTCGTTGTCGTAATCAGGGTTGTTAAGCAACCTTATATAAACTTGGTTGTCATACGGATGTGTCATATTTGGAATTCAATATCTAAGAAGCTCATAAGCCTTAATTAGGTTGAAATTATACGTAAAGAGATGATAGAGACCATGTGCCAACTGGAGATATGCATGCCACTTTCTTTCTTTGATCTAATGGAGCAATGATTCACTTAGCCGATCGGATTGTTGTTCTTGGTCATGTTTACTTGCATCATATGTTTTCGTTCGAGCGCTATATGTCCATTCCGACGGGGTATGTCCGAAATCGAGCTCACCCTGAGCGTTCCATGATAGAGGCATATACAACCGAGGAGATCATTGAGTTTTACAACGATTACAATGAAAATGGAAAACCAATTGGTCTACCGGTGTCATATATGCCATGAAGGAAGACTTTTTGGTAAAGGAACCACCGGAAAAAGGACATATAACGATGAGAAATTTGAGTTGGTGAGTCAAGCACATTCCAGCCTACTCCAACAGTTACAAATTGATGAGCGGTGCATCCAAGCAACACCTGCAGCAACTTCGTGACCAAAATGAAAATAATTACTCAGAGGATTGGATCACGAAGGAGTAGAAGAGAAACTTTCCAAGGGGGTTGAAGAAACAAAAATTTCCAGTTGGTGAAACAAGATATCAACGAGATGTTGTATCTTTTGGCTGATGGGCCGCAACCGTTAGTTACAACATGGCAAGGCTATGATATTAACGGGTTACATTCTACACTAGGGAAAAAGACAAAAAGAGCCAAAACCAAAAAAGTGGTGTCAGCGTAATAGCAGAAGACAACACGTTGACAGAAAACACATATTACGGATATCTTGACTAGATTTGGGAACTCACACAAGGCACCACTCTACGGATACCGATATTTAAGTGTCATTGGGTAAAACACCCGCAAGGTGTAGAGGTGGATGAATAGGTCTTCACCCTTGTGTCCCTC
The DNA here is from genome assembly GCA_031894775.1 of Chloris gayana. Taxonomy (NCBI): domain Eukaryota; kingdom Viridiplantae; phylum Streptophyta; class Magnoliopsida; order Poales; family Poaceae; genus Chloris; species Chloris gayana. The sequence goes on from JAUNZO010004905.1 coordinate 191,994, forward strand.
AATAATATAGGCCAGAAAGATGACTCTTGGGTACTCCCGCAACGTGTTGCATAAGTGTTTTATATACTAGAGCCCGAACAAGAGAACAAGCACATTGTGATGTCTAAAAAACAAAGAATTGTTGGTATTCAAAATGTTAAAGACCCGAAGGAGCACAACCAATTCGACGATATCTCCCTCTTGCAAATATGAACAAGTTAAAGATGCTTCCAACACAACTCAGCTATTCAAGATTGTCTCCATACATGCTCGCTGATGACGATGGTCGAATGGAAAATTGGTGAATGGCTAGTTTCGGACGATGGCTAGTTCAATATTATCCACATGGTTACACTTTGTAAAAAACATTTCATATATTATTCTGCCTCTACATCAATTTACAGATGTAATTTAAATTTAAGAGATTATTATCCACTTTTGAATATTGATTTCATACAAATTACTGATATTTATACTCACTTTTATTAAAATTTAATTTCATCTATCTAGCTTCAGCAATTCAAAATATTACTTTCCTTCTAAATTTAATTAAAAAATTATGTGCCCAACTAACTTATGTTGTGTTGTTTTATGTGCCTCAAAGTAACAATTTAAAAAAGGAAAACATTAAAACAGGTCATTGGACTAGGCTATATCAACTTAGTTTTAGAAAATAAATAAATGTAAATCTAAGTATATAATTACATATTTGTTATTTTTGAAACTAATAATCGAAAAAAGAAAAATGTGCACCCATCTACTACTCGCCCGCCATTACTAGGGCGAATTTTTCCGGTTGACCAACTACTAAACTCAAGCCTATTCATAAGCAGTCTAGGTTCAGGGGCCCACGGGCCAAGCAGCTCATGAAGCATTGCACGGGCCGGATGGCCCACGGCACCTAGACGGCCGCTCGCCACTCTAATATCTGTTGGCCGATATTACAGTTCCTCGTGTCTGACTTGGTCCACAATATGTAATAAAAATTCACAAAAAAACATAAATATTTAAATCTATTTAAACAAATAAATAGTTATTTGAAAAAAATGTATATTCATTTATATTTAAATCTAATTTTTTGTAAATACATATTTATATATTTTCTAAAATTCATCAATTTGATAGAATTTGGAAACAACAAACAAATTAAAAAACCATAAATAAATAAATATGTTTAAACAAATAAATATTTATTTTAGACAAATATATAATAATTTATATTTAATTCTACTCTTGATAAATTTACAATTAACATTAATATATATTTATATATTTCCTTAAATAGGTAAATTGAAATGAATTAAAAACATCAAACAAATTCGAAAAACTCAAATATTTTAATCTAATGTAAACAAATATATATTTATTTTCTAAAACTGACTTGCTATTTTTTATCCAATGACATGTGGGTCCCATATGTCAAGATGAGTTCGTGCTCATGATGGGGGGGGGGTTCTTATTTTCCTTTTCATTCATATTTAAATTTTCAAACTACTCAATTATTTTTCAAATGGAACAATTTTTTCCTAATTTTTTTGGAAATTCCAATCTATCTATTAGGAGTAGGTTGCTTTAGTAAATTTGATTAAATTTATTATAACTATATATCGATCATATTGAAGTCTATTTCACGATTTATTGATTTTTTTAAAAAAACCATAATGAATTTTACCATTATTAGTTGTTGGTATGCATAACATGTATAAATACATACGTAAATTATTTGTTTGAATTTTTAAGAGCATATAAACATGTGTGAGTTCATTTTGACTTGCATTTAAGTCTAAAACTCATTTCACTTTGAATACATTATCCAATTTGAACTATTTTTTTGTCATCGGGGCCGATATTACGGTTGCCCCGCCTATGTATTAGCCTCCTCCATCCTCCTCGCCCCCACTCGCCGGTGGACTTAGCCATTCTTGCTAGACGTCGACACGCTTCCGAAAAATCCCACCGTGCCCGTCGCCACCATCGCGCCATCTCTCCGCCGCACCGTGGTCTCCCGTCCGTCCTCCACCATCTTGCTCTCCGGTCGCGAGCTCCATCTTTGCGGGATCTGTCACAACATCAAAATAGATTCAGGATGATCCACTCTTTCGATGATTTGTGACGACTCCATATGAATTTTGACATGAGACCGGATCCACCATAAAGGTTATGAAATTATCTTTCCATCCATATATAGAACGTCCAAATCCGACGTCGTATGTGATCTGTGTGTCCATTTTAAGTCAGACTGTTCTTGGACTCCAAGACAGACTCGGAGTCGACTTGATTTGGGCCTCCATTATGCCTTGCACTGTCTTGCTGGACCTCCACGCTTGCTTCCATGCATATTCTGGTCCTCTCCTTGAATCCTAATCACAATAAAATCATTAGCTAGCAATCTATTCTCAAAATTATGACAGGAAAGACTTAGGAACGAGCCTACCTCTAATTTCAATTGTCGGACGCGAGCTCGGTGATTGGTCTTTGAATGTTCAGCGAAAGAGTGTCATTTGTATCCAAAGGAGTGATGTCCTCATCAGATGGAACCATAGTCTGCCGCTATTAACCTAAGGCCCATTTAATTGTTGTAGCCCATTTTGGCCCAACTCTCGCAAACCCTACGCCGAGCAGCTCGGGGTGAGCGGCTCGAGGTGGGAGGGTGACGGATGTGCTTGGTGGCCCAATGCAGGCTGGGATCGAGGCCTCGATCCATGCTGCCTCCCACATCGGAGTCTCGTCGGGGTGCACGACGGCCGAACTTAGGCAGCTCCCATCTGTGTCCATCTGTTGGGCGTGTGCGGCGGCAGATCTGCACTACCACCATCTCCACCGACTCGTGGGGTTGCATGGCGGCTCGATCCAGTCACCCCATCCCCAGCTGCTCGTAGGCGGCATGTGGTAGCCGTATCCGGGCCGGCCCCTCTCGACCGACTCACGGGCAGCATGCGCCTGTTGGATACAGGCCGAGCCCCCTCTGTGGTATAACTTTTTTTTTCTATTTTTGGCTATGGAACAAAGCAATGGGTTGCTTGGTCCGTCACTACTCTGTATTTTGCCTAAACCTACAGTTTATTATGAAGAATTTTACAATTATCATTTCAACACCGCTGAAAAGATTAACATAATGGTGTTGCCCACACTGCGATGTATTTTGTTAATGTTTATAGCACATTATTATAAAAGCCAGCTAGCATATTGGTGCCTAATTTAGGTGAGTTTAAACTAGTGGTAATATTAACCATTCTCCAAATGGCCTTTGCGCGATGATAGTAAAAAACCATTTGTTGTCCAAGATGTGAGCTTTGAATATCATTCGGCCACATCATTGAGCTCTAATAAATCAATTGCTAGCACCATCTTTCTGACTCTCTCTCTCTCTCTCTCTCTCTCTCTCTCTCTCTCTCTCGATCTGGAAACTCGTTCCGATATATTCACGTCGACAATTGCGGTATCTCTTAGTTTAGTCCGGGGCCGTAGGATTCAATCAGGTCTTAATAAATAGCTATCCATCACCGGTGTTGATTAAATCGGGTCATTGTTGTAGGTCATGACGTAGGGAACAAATATGCCATGTAATGATTAAGATAGGATCACAATGGTTCTAAGGCACAGACAAACAGTGCAATTGGAAGTGGAGGCAACAGAAATTTGATGTCCACTGTAGTTCACCAACTAAGCGTGTGCAGGTTCTAAAGTATGATAGGTATTATGGCACAGACCGGTCTGCCAAGAATCAAGCTGCTGCTAAGATTGACATATTCCACGGACGAGTAGTTTGACGCTCTACTTGCTGCCACCCTAAGGTGGAGGATAAGGCGGCTCTTTGAGCTGGGGTGCTACGAATGTACAACTCAGCGGATCCAGCCAGTTTCGAGACTGCACTGGGGTGCTAGCCAGCGGGTGTATCCATTAATTTCAAATGCAAAGATGACATTCTTAGTTTCTCATATTAGAAATGAGACCCAACAAGAGTTTACCTCGCCTGTCCCATATAGTAGAAATGAGAACCCACAAGAATTTACGTTAGATCCAACCTTTTTGGCATGCATCTGAGAATACGTAGGCTAACTTCTAAAAAGCATATAAGTTCCTTTTGATGATACCCACATTGCAGTTTCGATGCTTGTCAAAACCCAGTTAGCCACATATATAGGTTCAACTTCACCACTGAACCCATGGAGGCGCATTTGCACTGTGGATCGAATAAAAGATCACACTATCAACGCAAGTGGTCTTGTATGTTACTATGCAGAGAGAATCATATTACACAGCAGGTCATTTAAGGCCAATCACAACAATAATACAAATGATCTCCAAATTTTCCTGGTAACTAAAGATAAGAAACAACTAGGGGACTCAATTTTGGTGAGACCTTATAATGTCAATATGGATCAGTTTTTTGGAGTGTGGTAATTTCCGAATTCATAGTGGAACTGTTACTATTTTGATTGGAGATAAACTACATAGAATTGTCAATCCTTTATCACATTGTAAGAAAGAAAAAGGCAACTGTTGCACATGTCTTGGGGCACTATTCTGTTGAATGTTTCCTTCTGAAAAGTGCCGGTTGTTGAACTTTCATGTCATTGTATAATCTGTTGTGAAAATAAGTAAGCATAAGACTCACTAATGATTGGTATGGTCTATGCATAAGTTTATTTTACTGGATAGAGTTGTCCCCCAAAAGTGTCCAATTTGTCAAATCAAGGTACCAATGAACATAGAATCATTCATTGGTACTTACAAACGAGAGTCACTGTCACTAAAGGTAATCTTGAAACAAAGGAATTCAAAATGTACCCTTAATTTTTTTTTGGGTACATAGTTCCATAAAACAATCCAATACTTATTCATTGAGTGCCACTATGCTCGTTTTATTTAGAATACAAATAATATCACCTTCGGAACATCATGTGACCAAGGTATGAAGCCAAGGTTATGCATATCAAAATCATTAAATGTACATGAATTAGCAAAATAACATCGTGAACAATTGATATCACTACTCTTGTGTACAAAAGTTGGTTTTCAGTTAAATTGAAAACATAACAATTTCATATGTTGAACTAAATTTTGCTACTTATCAATCCCGAAAGAAGGACCATAAAATATCCACCATTAATAACTCACAATGATAAGAAAAGAGTGAATTGCACCAGCAGTCCTTGAACTTGTCTCGACTTCTCATCCAGGTCCCTGTACTCTCAAATCACGAATTTTGGGTCCCGAAACTAACTAAGTAATCTCATCTAGATCCATTATTGATTGCTAATTAGTGGGTTCCACACCACTAGCCAATAAGTTATTCATTTTGAGTGTTTGGATGGTGATTCGAACTTAGATGAGACTACTTAGATAGTTTTGGGACCTAAAAATCAAGATTTAGGCATACTGGGGACTTAGTAAGACTACTAGCAAGTTTAGGGACTCAAAACTCAAGATTTAAAAGTATTCGGATGTTGATGAGACTACATGGAAAGTTCTAGGAGCTAAAAATCATGATTTGAGAGTACCTCGACCTAGGTGAGAACTCGGGACAAGTGTAAGGATCGCTAGTACAATTCACGCATCAGAAAATATGTACATATATTTAGTAACTCAGACTTCTAGTTGCTTCTCTTTTTTTCCTTGGAGATGAAATGGAGATCTGGGTTGGCAAAACATCGGCGATTGGTTTCGTGAGGTCCAGACTGCCCGCGGTGGCAAGGCCAGCGTTAGCAACACCCACTACTACAAAAACATCATTTGCTAACACCTTGTATTTTCCAGTAATAACGGGCACTAGAGGAAACATTATCGCAATGCGCTAAAGATGATGTCATCAGAGCCAATCACGGGCGTTGCTATCATCAGCGAGGCACGTTATTACAGTGATCACTATAATAAGTACGGGTGTCGTTCACGTCAGTGAGGCCGAACACTACAATAATGGGCATTGCTGACGTCATCGTTGACCGTTACTAAAAAACATATCAAGCCCATGGAGCTGAACCCTAAAGCCCATCCAAACAACTGAAGTATAACTCTCTCTCTCTCTCTCTCCCTCTCCCTCTCTCTATCTCTCTAGCGCGTGTGACCAGCTTCCCTGCCGCGGTGCGCCCAGGCCTTCGCAACCTCCAAGCAGCGCGCCCTGGTGTCCACTAATACAAAACAAGCCAAAAATATCTAGGGTCATTTTCCAGTAATAGCGGGCACCCAAAAAACGCTATTGCAGGACGACGTTGCTGACATCATCAGGTTGCAACGCTATTGTAGGGTCACTGTAATAGCGGGCGTTGATGACATCAGCGACGCCCGATATTAAAAATGGACTATAATAGCGGGCATAATGACGTCATCGTATGGCTGATATTGAAAATGTTACAGTAATATCGGGCGTAATGACATCATATTTGGCCCGATATTACTGACCACCCCAACCCAACTCAAGGCCCATAGCAGCCCGCTTATATATATATATACAATCCCTAGGCTTCCGAAAATTTCTAAGTCCCCTCACATGCTCCCACCAGTCGCCGCCCCTCTCTCTCTCTCTCTCTCTCTCTCTCTCTCTCTCTCTTTCCTGCCCGTGCGCCCGCACGCACCGCCGCGCTCGAGCCAGGGCGCCGCAGGAGCTGCGTGCCTCACGGCTGAGGAGGCGGCCGGATCCGACGCCCGCAGCGTCGTGCGCGTCCCCACCGGCCACCGCCCTCTTCCCGGCGCACCTATCGGTCGTGCGCCTCCGCTGCATCGCGCCCCTTCCCCGCCCTTCCCCACGCTGCGCCGCTGACGAGGACGCCGGATCCGATGAGGAGGTGGCCGGATCTCGACACCCACCGTGTCACGCCCTCCCTGGCCGTGGATGCGGCCAGGAAGCAGGCGGAAGCAGCGGTTCCGGGCCACGACGCGGGTGTCGACAGCGGGTCTGGGCTGGGCTTGGCCCGCCCTAATTTCTTTTTTTTAATTTTTTCATGTATCCTAGTAGTATCAGGCAACAAATCCGCAACTGTAAACCTTGGATTTTTTATAACATCCACGTAATATCGGACGATTTGCCCGATATTACAGGGCGTTTCTGTCCGATACTACATGGTGTTATTCTACTAGTGGTCTCTTCCGTGACTACTTCGACCTCCTCACAGCCTCCGCTACCTCCCGCCGCCATGCGCTCCCTGGTGGCGCGCG
>JAUNZO010004906.1:0-63019 GCA_031894775.1 Chloris gayana
GTTCAGTAGTTTGACTGTGACACTGATGCTAGAACAGAGCGAAAGATGGAGGAATCTTGGCTGCTCCCTACTGATGGCACCTGACGCCAAAACTCTGTCTCGGTACTCCCGTGAGTGACCATGGAACCCAGAGCCCGCTTCCCCTTCCTTTTGGCCATTTCCGTAAAGCAGCACGACGAGCGCGGCGACCATCACGGGTAGCACCTACGTGCAGCCCACCAAATCCGTCCAAATTCCTCCTGCTGCCCAAGGTAGAAGAAAGGCCTTGTCACCTCCCTCTTCGGCTTTTACCCGCTTGGACCTCTCCTCCTGTCGCCCATGGCGGCCGCTTCCCGCCTCCATTCTCCTCTACGCGCTGGCGCAGGTGGACACTCCTACCCACCTTTCCTTTTTGGAGCCCTCTGCGTGTCGTAGCTCTGCTCTTCCTACTCGTGCGCGTTTTCAAAAATCTCTGCTTCCCTTCCCCGCGCAATGTTTTGTTGCCTCGTGCTATAAAACTCGTCGAATCCTCCTCCTCGGTCAAATGTAGTAGTATGCGGTGACTTCTAGTATAGTACCAAAACCAAAAATGCCGCGAACCCACCATTGCGCGTTCGTCCTCACCGTCGTCGCCTACCTATCGACAGTCGTCGTGCACGGGGAAATCGCCAATGGCGTCCACCTGGACCTCCCCGCGCTCCTGTCCTTCAAGGCCGACAACCCAAACGCCACCGCCCTGGCATCCTGGGCCGGCCCGAACCCGTGCTCCGGCGCATGGTTCGGGATCAGGTGCTACAGGGGCAGAGTGGTGGGCGTCTTCCTGGACAGCGCGTCGCTGGCCGGCGCGGTGGCGCCGCTGCTCCGGCTGAGCCAGATCAGGGCGCTCGCCGTCCGGAACAACTCCCTGTCCGGCGCGCTCCCGCCGCTGGACAGCTCCACGAGCCCGTGGCTGCGGCACCTGCTCGTCTCGCGCAACCAGCTCACCGGCAGCCTCAACATCTCGCTGCACGCGCTGCTCACGCTGCGGGCGGAGCACAACGGGTTCAGTGGCGGGCTGGACGCGCTGCGCGTCCCGGTGGTCAGGAGCTTCAACGTGTCCGGGAACAACCTCGCCGGAGAGATCTCCGGCGACCTGGCGAGGTTCCCGATCTCGACCTTCGCCAGCAATGCCGGCCTCTGTGGGCACCCGCTTCCGAGATGCGTTCACGCGTACACCGCACTCGGAGATACCACTAGCAGCGATTCAAATGTTACAGTCGCAGCCCAATCTCCCGGTGCCGCGGCGCCGAACGCGAGTGCTAGCGCCTCGTTAAGCAACGGAGGGGCCTCGAGTAACATCAGCCTGACCGCGCTGATGGCCACCGGCATCGGCAACGCGGTGCTCATCACAGCCTCGCTCGCCATCTCCGTGGCGATGTTCGTGTACATGAGGCGGAAGCTCCGGTCCGCGAGGCGCGCCGCCTCCGACGCCGCGCTGTGCTGCCTCGACGAGGAAGACGAAAGCAGGCGGGCAGCGACGGGCGGGGAGCACAAGGGCGGCGCCGGGCTGGTCTGCTTCGAGGGCGGCGAGGCGCTGCGGCTGGAGAGCCTGCTCAAGGCGTCGGCGGAGGTGCTGGGCAAGGGCGTGTCGGGCAGCACGTACAAGGCGGTGCTCGAGGACGGCGGCGCCGCGGTGGCCGTGAAGCGCCTCAGCGCGCTGCAGTTCCCCGCGACCAGGGGCAAGGCGTTCGACCGGTACATGCGGCTCGTCGGCCGGATCCGCCACCGGAACGTCGTCGGGCTCAGGGCCTACTGCAACTCCAACGGCGAGCGCCTGCTCGTCTACGACTACCTCCCCAACGGCAGCCTCCAGGCCGCGCTGCAAGCCCACGGTGCGTCGCCAAAATGCATTACTCGTTGCTAATCTGTTCATTTGCAAGAAGAAGTGCTCTTGATCCATGTGTTCTGTTCACTCATTCGTTGCCAACAATTTGTTGCAGCTGCAGGATGAGGAGCCTGGACTGGGCGGCGCGGAAGATGGTCCTGTTCGGCGCGGCGCAGGGGCTGAACTACATCCACACGTTCCCGGCGCGGCCGCCGCTGGTGCACGCGAACGTGAAGCCGTCCAACATCCTGCTGGACGAGCGCGGCGGCGCGTGCGTCTCCGAGTGCGGGGTCATGCGCTACGCCACCAACGTGCAGCGCTCCATCGTCGCGCCGGCGCCGGGGCTGTTCCTCGACCTGTCCTCGGCGTCCGCTTCCAACGGCGGCGCGTGGCACGGGTACGCGGCGCCGGAGCTGGCGTCGGCGCGGGCCACGCAGGAGTCGGACGTGTACAGCTTCGGGATGGTGCTGATGGAGGTGGTCACCGGGTGCCGCAAGGCCGGCGACGGCGGCGGCGAGGAGGACGAGGAGGGCGACGAGGAGACCATGGGGTGGGTCAAGATCGGGATGATGTGCACGGCCGAGGCGCCCGAGGAGAGGCCCAGGATGGCGCAGGTGCTGTCCATGATGAGCGAGTTCATGTGAAACTCTCTTGGCAGGAAATCAGCAGAGCTTATGCATTAGCTTCTAAGTTCGTGATTGCTGTAGGGGTGTGCTGTAGGTTTCGAAATGTTGCAAGTCATTTCGACTACTATGTAACCTCTGAACAAATTTGCTCGTGATCCTGGTATTTTCAGATGGAAATCACTCGCGTAATTTTCAGCCAACATTACCGCTCCATTGCAAACTAGCAAATCACCACGGCTGGGCCTAAAGGTACCGGCAAACTAGATGGAGATAGCAGCCCAAATCTAGGACCTACGAGCCTCCGTCCAACTTGACGGTCCCAGTAAGTCCGAAGAAAAGAAGCCCGGTCCATCTATTTTCAGCCCAACCTAAGCTTCGGTCCAGCTCTCCTGGCGGGCTCAACAACAATAAAACAAAGGAAACCAATGCAGGAAGGATATCGTGAGCCTGCATATGCAGCTTTACGGCAATAATTCTGACAAGCACGGTCAAAATAAACTGAAACTTAGAGGGTGTTCGTTTCCATGGGCTAAAGTTTAACCTAAATTTTAGGAGTTAAACTTTAGCCCTTAGAGGAAACGAACATCCCCTTGGCTTCTTTCTCTATCGCTTTGTTTTACCTAAGTATATGAGTCGTACTTGAGTTACCTCTTTCTGTTTTTTTAACGGCGACGCATGATTACACGAGCTAAATCTGCGCCGATAACGATGGCGCACCATCACCATTCATCAGTTCCCACCGTGCCAGCCATGAAACAGCGGGCAGGGCTGCGCCACCAAGACAACTCATTGGTGGACCATTGCCTAACAAGCAGCACATGGCCTGATGGCTGGCACGGGCGACATGCTTCAATCATTTCAACCTTTGGATCCCTCCACCAAACCAGGTGCTGGGCATCCCCAAAAGACTTGCCTCGTATTACAGTTTCCCTTCCTTTTGCCACGAATTCTTCTGTTTTATGTCATTCTGTTCTCTTTTCTGTCATCTGATAGTCGTGAGCGAATTTGACAGTTCAAGCAAACGTTGGCAAGAGTTTTTTTAGTTTATAGATCGATTAGCATTCCATCATTCCTCAACGCACATCCCAGATTTTGGAATTTTAGAAGAGCGCATAATAAGGGTGACGCATAATCAGCGACGAATTAGCGTTATATAAGCAGTAAAGATACTGTAAGACACAGAGTACTAAAGAACTCGCGTTTTGTAAGCACTAAAGAATCAAATAAATCATCTCATTAATGACCAGAAACGAGTAGTAAGCAGTACATGACGCGCAGCACCACAGAGAATGGCGCGTCGACGCACGTACCACACACACACCTCACACCTCCATCCACCGCGACCCGTACATACACACGGCACACACACACACACAAACCAACGAACTCACACCGACCGAATCATCAAGGCACTACGGCAGATCTAGCAGAAGAGGTAGCCGAAGGCGGCGGCGGCGAGCGACGCCGCGGCGAGGGGCACCGCGGAGGCGGCGTCGGAGGTGGGCGCGGGCGCCGGGGCCTCCTGGGCGGCGGCGGACGCGACGAGCGCGGCAGCCACGGCGGCGGCGGCGACGAGCTTCATCCTGAGACCGGCCATCTGCGCTGGGTGCTGGCGGTGGTCGAACGGAGTGACGGGGATTGTTGTGCTGGCTGGCTGCGTGAGATCTCTCTAGAGAGTAGAGAGACGCTCGCAGGCAGGCAGGAAGGCGGAGGAGAGAGGCGGCGATCGGGAGGTGGGGGAGGACGGTGCCGCGGGGGGCGGTTATATAGGCGGGGAGGAGGGGAGGGTGGCGCCTCCGGGCTGGCCGTTTGTTGCGTTCCTCCGGGTTCGACGCGGCGCGTCAGGCTGGCACCTGCGGTTGCGCGCGCGCGGCGGCCGCGCGGGGGCCGTTGGGATCCTCTCTGACCACGCGCGATTGTGTGACCGCGTCGTCTCCGTCGTCCACACGGGACGCGCCAAGAAGCTTCGTTTTATTTTCGTCATTGTGCAGATAGAAACTCTCCAAGCGTTGTGATTCTGGGAAGATCTTGGTAACAAGGTCGGTTCGGAAATAAATCTCTCTCCATTCAAACTCAAGTTCAATATCTCTGGAAGTAGAAAAATTGGATCCTGCCGTGTGATCTCGAAAAGAATCACAACGTCTTTAAAGCCCCAGGACGGGCTACACGGCGGGATGGATCCAGAGGATCACGGGCGACCGTTCAGGCGCGCATGGGGGAGACCAGCCTGGTGCGACCAGCTGGCTGACAGTTGCGAGTGGGCCCCCTATATTAGCTGTCAGCGTAAAATAATCCTCCGTATTACGGCGCGAGATCTTTATTCCGCTTGCGCTTGCGTCCGTGTCGAGCCACCCGTGTTCTGCTCGCTCCTCTTCTGTTTTGTCCCGTCCTCCGCTGGCTAGCACTGGCACTGCTAGCAGGCTACTAGCAGCACCCTGAAGAGAAATTTGACCGTTTGATTTGTTCTTTTTTTAACAGGGATTTGACCGTTGGGAGTCGAGATATTTCGCCCGCTTCCTCTCGCAGGGAATCTGCCACGATTGCGTACCGTGGCATTGTCGTCGCGTTCAACGGTACTAGTAGCAGTAAAACGGAGCTCGACCCGACTGCAACGTGCGAACCAACGGGACGACGTGGACGAGTCGTAATGGTGCGCGGGCTAATTAGCCTGGCGGAGTCGTGACGGTGGGTCGAAGAAACAAATCTAGTGCTGGAAGTTCGTGCCGAGCATTTAAAGACTCGCGAGGCACAGCCTGCGGCTGTTTGTGGGACGCGCGTTACGTGTGTCCGCGTGTCCTCCTCGTCTAGAACATTCCTAAACTTCTTTTTCTCTGTGACTTGACTGGCTACCTTTGCTTCGGTCGTCACCTCTATAAACTTTTGCGGCGTGTGCGTGGGGTGCGGTGTGACCGTGCTAGTGACGCGTGGGTGTAACCGCCTTTCCTCGCGGGTCACGACACCCCGGGTGGCGAGCCAGGCCACGCCGAAGCCGTGACCGGCCGGGCAGGCGTGATGTCGTGCTATATTCGTCATGGACTCGTTGTGGCCACGGCGGTGAGCACGAAGTGATGGTAGGTAACACGAGTTACGAATCAGGATCGTGTTTGGATGGAAAGCAGCAGCATCACCTTTTTTTTTTTTTTTGTTGTTGTGGAAACAGCAACAATGCAGCATCACCTTTTTCAGCTGTAGTCGTTGAGCCACAAATTCAGAGAATGACACGCGCTATGTCCTAGTGGGTTGGACCATGATTATCTCTGTAAAGGCCGTTTAATCCGTTTTTTACATTCCTTCTGGCCCATGTAACTTATCCATCTTCTGATGGGCCGGACCATCAATTTGTGTGGTTAAGGCCGCCACACTCACACCTCAGACGTGACCGAATCAGGCCGGGCCGCAGCGTTCTTCCACCTCTGGCCGCAAGCCACAAGGCCGCCACTCGCTTGGAGACCTCGCGGCTGCCGTGCGCCCGTGCCGTGCCGTGCCGAGCGACCACCAAGCGGCCAGCGAGGCTCCGCTCGTTCACACACGCACGCAAGCAACGCAACCATGCTCACGGGCGCACGCGTGCACGCGATGAGGCCCTTCCTGCTGACGCCGGCCTCGGCGCCCGCCGCGCCGTCAACGCTCTCGCGCCTGCTGCTCCCGCTGCACCTACAATCCCGCAACAACCTCCGTCTCGTTCACGCCGCCCCTAACCTCCAACCGCTGAACAGCCGCGCCTCCTCGCTGCTCCTCCGCGACCGCCGCGGCCGCTTCTTCGCGACATCCTCGTCCTCCCAGGTTGGTTCGAATTACCTCCCCGCCCTGCGCCCGCCCCGTGCCGCCCACCTCGTTTCTGGTGGTTTTCGGCCAAGTGTTTGATCAAATGTCTCCATGGGCGCTGACGGATTTAGCTTATGATAGTGCCCTGCTGTTTGTCTGCGATGCAGATGGCGGCGCCTGCCGATGCCCCGGGTGGATCCGCGGACGCGTTCGAGGTGATCCGCGCTCACCAGGTGTGATCCTTAGCCTTTTGCTCATGTATCGTGTATGTAGTAGTGACATGAGGTCAATAACTTTGCAACTTAAATTAGGCATTATAGGCAATGGAAGTCAAATTAGTTCACGCAGAGCACTTGTTATTCGCTTGAATTAGGCTTGCCTAGTTTGGTATGGTGATTATTTTCTGCAATTAGCAAAGTAAGGAAGAAGGGCACGGGTAACAATGATATGCAAATGCTTGCTTTACAATAACCGGACTTCAATTTCTTGGGGTTGAAATGTTTCTATCGTTTGTAAGTAGGATAAAACCTTTTCCATTTCCAGCAAAAACAAAGAAAATTTGGGTTAAAATACTCTCAGACTTCAGTGTGTCTTGTGTACCAACATCCAAACAGGAGCTTTGATTCACCCTGTGTAACATGTACTTCCTCCATTCTTAAAATGTTGTGGTTTGCACAACAATTCTTGTTCATTTTTTTTTATTTGAGTTGTCACGGAAGGAGTATATGGCAACAGTCAATAAATAAGCGGTTTGAAAATTAAACTAGTGGTTCTTTTGAATGTAAATTTGAATATTTCCTTGTCTCTTGTTCTTGCTTATTCACAAAATTCCTATAATTGTAGGCAAAAGCTGCTCGTCTTCCTCCTGTTGAGGAAATTCGAACCATTCTAGACCAAAGTGTCAGGGGTGTTCTTGCCACCCATTCTCAGGTACCTTAAGCCCTGTAACAACTAATGATGTTATATTTATATGTTTTAATAGACCAACATTCCATCAGTGCTTTTCGTTGCTATATCTCTATGCATTTTTGTAGAAATTAGTGATAATTGGATAATGTGAAGAGCAGGCTCATTTTCTCTTGAAGAACTTCGTTGCATATTACAACTCTTCATTTTCTTTGTAACTTCTGTTGAATCCCACGTCATGCTTCTTTTCATGCTTCTACAAGTGAAGTTTTTTTTAACCATGTTATAGTTTTAGGGATTGCCTCATTCAAGTACGGGTTTTTCTGCTTCCTGAGATGGGAAGATTAAGACAAGTTCTTTTTCCCCTTTGTTTCCCGTGTCAGTATACGTGAACACAAAATTAGAGCTTCAAAAGTAATAGAAGTGAGACTCAGGAACTAGGGCATTGTCTAATAGTTATTTTGTATACAGGAGCATGCTGGTTACCCATCCGGTTCAATGGTTGACTTTGCTTGTGATCAGGATGGTTCTCCCATATTAGCTGTTAGTAGCTTAGCAATTCATTCAAAGGTAAGATATTTTTACGTTTCAGGTATACATTGCAACGCTATTCATATTTACCTTTTCATCTCCAAAATGCATGGAATCCATCTGGATTACAACGTTGTAGTTTACGGGATCAATCAACAAGATATAAGCATGAAAATGCTCTAAAAATGTGGTAGAAGTAGAACTACTAGATCCTACACAATGACACTAACAGCCTTAAAAGCACATTTCTATTATCCATCATCCTTATGTTTTGTTACAACTTTTTTTCAGAATCTCTCTGGAAATCCTAAATGTTCTCTTCTCGTAGCCAAAGACCCGGAGGACAGAACAGATACTGTAATAACTGTATATGGTGATGCTATCCCTGTAATTCCCTTCTCTCTTGCTCATCTATTCTCTAGATGCTATCATGCGTTTACCTTTTATATTGCTGTACAGACATGTTGCTAAACTGCAACGTGTATGTTATCTGATTTCATTTTAAATTTCTTGTTCAAAGGTTTCTGATGAAGAAAAGATTCAGTGAGAAGTGCATACCTAAGAAGACATCCGGAGGCATTCTGGGTATGCTTTCTCAGTAAATTACTGTTCCTATGGTTGTTTTATGAATTACTGGTTATTGATAAAAATTTACAAACTCAAGGTTGACTTTGGCGACTTCAGTTTTCTTCACATTAAACCAAAGGCTGTGCGTTATGTATCTGGTGTCGCAACTGCTATCCTTGGATCTGGAGGTATGTGACTTCTTTTGTATGTCTTAGAGAAAAAATATGTTGAAAGGCACCTTGCAAATTGTAACCCTTTCCGTTACAAGAATCACAAGGTCATGATTCTAGTCATCATTAACAAATTTTGTAGCAGCCACATTCTTGTGATCCGACTACCATTATTTTGTTACGGATTGAAGTATATATTTTGACATTTGGTTGAGTTTAAATCTTTCGGTAAATTTGATATAAAAGTAATTCTGTGATGGCTGTTCCTGACATGTTAAACTTTTTTTCACATCCTCAGAATTCAGTGCTCCTGAGTACAAAGCTGCCAAAGTTGACCCTATATCTCAATTCTCAACTCCTATTACAGTATGTGTGCATTCCTTTCTTTTCAAGTTTTTACATTTGTATTTGTTGGATTTCACAATACATAAACCAATCATCGTTGTACTTATGTATGTTCCCTGCAGAGCCACATGAATAAGGATCATGCAGATGATACAAAGCTCATTGTGCAACATTCAACAAACGTTAAGGCAAGAAAATTATGAGTCACACTTGCAAATTCTTTTGTCCATTAATTTCATTTTCACCTGATAACATAAAGCAAGGCGCGCCTCTTGCGTTCTTTTGTAGCTAAAGCTATGCTTTGTTGCTTGTTCTGCTTTTCTGTAGTTTATTTCTGTAACTCAATAATTATTAGTACTTTATTTCCATTTTATCATGATTTTGTATCTTCAGCCATCTTTGTAGTATCTGGTAGTAAAGTTATGTTGAGTTCAAGCATGTTGCTGTAGTTTTCTCTGTTGCACCGAGTTCAATGGTGCAAATTTTATTTATTTGTTATTTTATTACATGTATACCAATCAGTATCATAACGGTATGCTTGTCATGAATTCGTGATAGAGATTATAGGTATCAGCAAACGATTTGGCAAAGTGGTAGCTGTTATAAGAGCTTGCATCTGTGATTTATACTACTCTAATAAATTTACAGTCTCTCCATTCTGTGGTTACATTTTTACCAAATACTCCTTTCCAACGTCTTGTGGGATGACCGGATGACAAATGTTCTGTGAATTGTTTCAGGTGGATTTTGCTTATATGCTGGATGTGGACAGACTTGGTTTCAATGTGAAGGTGTTTCTCTATAAACGATGTGTCTCGTACTTCCAATCTATTCAACATAGAACTTGGAAAAGAAAAACTGTAAATCCAATATCATTTTTTGGGGGCAATTTAGTTCATTCAGATCAATAACCATATGTCAAATCTGTGGCATCATATTTTGACCTTTGAAGAGTTGTCCCCCAATACAATTATAAGCTATCTCTACTGTTCTGTTTTTTTACATGAATCTCCACTTTTCTGTTGTTCAGGCTGGTTATGATGGAACTGTTTTGAAGCTGCGCATTCCCTTCCCTAGGCAGGCACAAGACAGGAAGTTAGTTCCCCTGCTTTGGCTTACCATTATCATTTGGCATATCTTCTGTTGCATTGTGTGATATCTCTGATGCTTTCTTTGCAATGGGGCTTGCATATGATGGAGCATTTATCTACATAAAAATAAAAATGATGGACATTACCTTTTCCTGTCCATTGTGTGGTTTTTTTTTCTGGACGAGTAGATTTTGTATATTATATTTTTTCCCCAGCATTTGGTCTACTAAGAAGAAATTCTATGATATACTGAATATGCCTATGATATCCACTTGACTAGCTCTCTGGAATGGCTTGGTATTTTTGTACAGGGATGTCAAAACCCTAATTGTGGAAATGCTCCAAGCCGCAAAGGCCTCATCTTCACAAGCTGAATGATGTCTCTATTATGGAAGGTGATGGATTTGCAGGCAAAAATTAAATGAAGTCAAGACCAATAAGTGTTCTTAGGTGAAGATGAGGCCACAAAGATTTCATGGCCTGATAGCATTGCTTCACTGTATATAGTCATCAAAGAACAGCCTATGTAAAAAAACCTCCAGTTGAAAACACTACCCGAAACATTACACTGAAATGTGTATCTGGCTCCATGCAAATCTTTGAATTAATTGTTCACCAAGCAATGTTGTCTTTTGATTGGAAGAATGCAAATATGTAGAAACGAAAAGAAAGACCAACTTGAATTCAGTACGTGTACATGTGCTGTTTGATTGAACATCAATACTCAGGCCTCAATGTCAGATTTACCATTATCCTCTGGCCTGTCAATTTCTGAACCCGATTGCTTGCCGAGAGGTATAACAGTAAACTTAAAAAAAAATCTGCGCAGAGCTTTCCATTCCTCCGCCAGGATCGCGGATTACGGTAACCCTTGAACGGCCACAGGCCGACCTCACAGGTCAGACGCCTTCCGCTCTCGGTCCCTTCTGGTAGCCAAAGACCCGGAGGATAGAACAGATACCCGATCCGAATGGATGCATTGCAACTGTAGCTTTGGCGCCATACTGCCGATTTGATCCGTGAGACCGTGACTCGATGTACTTTGACGCCGTACTCGGCGTGCGTTTGACTACGAGCGTGGTGGCTGCATGGGGGTCTACCAAGCGAGGCAGCGAAAATTTATTAATAGACGGCCATGCGCTCTGTGGCAGTATGACCGTTACGACATGAGTACAGCCGAGCCGGCGGACTGTAATCTGTGTATATGGTGATGTTGTCCCTGTTATTCCCATCTCTTCCTCTCGACTAGATACTATCATGTTTTTACCTTTTATGTAGTACTTGTGTGCAGACATGTTGCTAAATTATAATGTGCATGTTATCTGACTTCATTTTAAATCTCTTGTTCAAAGGTTTCTGACAAAGAAAAAGATTCAGTGAGAGGTGCATACTAAGAAGACATCCCGAGTCATTCTGGGTCAGTAGTGTTCTGGGTAATGCTTTCTTACCGTAAATTACTGTTCCCGTGGTTATTTCATATAATTACTGGATATTGATTTAATCACAAAAAATTACTGGCTATTTAAAATTTGCCAAATCAAGGTTGACTTTGGCCACTTGAGTTTTCTGCACATAAACCGAAGTATGTGCGTCATGTATCTGGTGTTGCGACTGCATTCTTGGATCTGGAGGTATGTGACTTCTCTTTGTACGTCCTACTACAGGAAGATTATATTGAAACATGCCTTGTAACCATTTCCTTTATAAGAATCGAAGTTTGTGGGTCTAGTCATCATTAACTATTTTTGTATAAGCCATGCACTACGACTAGGGTCCTCATATACAATCACCGCTCATTAAGCTTTTGGATTTTGCTTAGATAGTTCTATTGACAACAATTTCGCCGTTCATCGGTTTGTAAGATCCTAACTTCATGAGATTAATCATTCATATGCCAATTGGTTGCATTCTTCCTTGTTCTCAATTGTGTTCTTGATTTCAAGCAAGGATCGTGGCAGACATGATAACCGGAGGAGACGTTGCGCTACGATTGCGGACAAACATGTATTTTGAAAGCCGGATTGATTTTTGAATCGTCTCTGTCTTAATCAAGATTATTAGAATCTTTTGAAGGATCGGAAACCCTCGACCACATCACCATGGATCATGGCAAACCCGACACCACCTGGCTCCCTCCGCCCTACGTCGATGCCGGCCCGACGTCGCTTGGCTCCCTTCACTCGACGCCACCTGGTCTCCGCTTGATGTTGTAAGGTGTTTGGATGACTTATGCCCAAGTGAGCCTGGACTCGAGCGTGACCTCCGAAGTGGTCGTCGATGAAAATTGGCTAGAGGGGAGGGGTGAATAGACAACCTAAAAATTCCTTAGAAAGTAACTAAACAAAACCGTCAAGTACTGGAACTTCCTGTAAGGTATCGGAACCTCCGGTGCAGGGGATGAACCCTATACAGTTCTAGTCACTTGCTTAAGAGAAAACAACAACCCTGTACAATTCTAGGTAATTAAAGGCACAAATAAAAACTATCAAGCAACCTAACAAGATAAATAACAAAGCGCTTAAATAAAAGGGGAGCACATGGGACAACGATTTCATCGAAGTTCAAGTCCACCTAGGACTCTACGTCTCCGTTGAGAAAGTCCATCAAGGACCGGGTTTCTTTCAAACCTAATTCCCGCTCAAGTCACTACCAAGATTGAGCTTGAGTATTCCACTATCAATGTCCCTCACGGGACGGAGTAATACAAACTCTTCGGACGTCACCACACAAGTTGGGAGCTCACGAGCATGCCTAGCCGACTAGGAGCACAAAGCTCAAAGAGTAACAAATCCAAATCACAAGCCTCACTAGGGTGAAAATGCTCAACTATGAAATGAATGTTCTCAATCTCTTGCTGAAAGTGTCTCACTCAAATCCTAGCTCTAGGAATGAAATTTCAGCTTTGGAGAGGATTTGTGGTGAGAGGTGTTTGGGTCAAGTGTGTTCAATTCGGAATGTGCAAGAGAGAGTGTTGAAGAGTGGGTTGTGGTATTTATATCGAGCCCAAAATAGAGCCGTTGGGTTGTCCGGACGCCCCGCACCGGAACTTTCGATCCAAGGCCAGAACCTCCGATGTGGGTCGATCTAGGGTTAAGTCCGGATTTTGGCCCGCACCGGATCTTTCGGTGGAGTACCGGAATTTCCGTTACATAGATCTAGGGTGCAAGGTTCTAACCGCACTAGAACTTCCGGTGCTCCATCGAAACTTCCGATATGGACCTTTTCAGATGGTAAAAAATTTTGAGTGCCTACCGAAACTTCGGTATGTACACCGAAACTTCCGGTGTGGTCATCCCAAAGAGTCTGAAACTCTTTGTGCGAATATCGGAACTTCCGGTGTGGCATTCTAGAGAGTCCGAAACTCTCTCGAATGCCTATCGATACTTCGATACTTGCACCGAAACTTCCGGTGTGGCTTTCCAGAGAGTTCGGAACTCTCCGAGTGCCTATTGGAACTTCCGGTACTCACATCGGAACTTCCGGTGAGACCCGACATAGAGTCCAAAACTCTCAGTAAGGCTACCGGAACTTCCGGTGCCTTACCGAAACCTCCGATAGGTCGTGAGGCAAGAGCTATTTGGTGAGATTTTTTAAGGGGTATTTTTGTGAGTATTTTTATCCATCGTCATGAGTGTGATTTGCATCTCTCTTTATAGTTGGCATCCCTACACTCAAAATAGATAAAAACTTCATATAGAAACACCATGAGTTCGGTCTCTATCTTCTCCATTTATTTCATTTGGTCTTTTCCTTTTTCTCTTTTACTTTCAACTTGCAAGGCTTTCATGCTTTGTAGATGATCACTATACACATTCTCATTAAAACATTAGACCAAATTTAATTTTAATTGTATTGGTATTAATTATCCAAAATAAAATGAGAGGTCTAGATGCACATACGATCGGCATCTGCCCATGTCCACCGAGGGCGTTAGGGCTGGTAATAGATCCACCAAAAACGAACTATCCGGAGAGAGGATTGGATCGGATTAGGATTTGATGCTCATTTCATTCCTTGCAATGCTCGTTTTTAGAATTAAAGAAGGTAATGAACAAAGAGGGAATTCCGTCCTTATCCTAAAATAATGGCTTCCTCCTCTCTTGGTCCTAAACCAATTGAAGTTCCTTATCTCACCATGAAACGAAATTGAGTTCCTTATTTGACCTTTCCATCCGTTTGAGTTGTTAGGAGTGTTAACTAAGGGTTGAAATGACCATTTTACACCTGACATGAATCAGTGTCTTTTTTGTTGTCAGATTTTGTGTGTGCTTGTAATTTTAATGCTATTAGTATATTTCATAATTGCACGGAATTAATTCAACATTATTTTCTGAAACAAGATTTCAGCATTTTTGTACAAAAATAGAATTGTAGCATTACTTTTGCACATAAATAAAATTTCAGCATCATTTCTTCACATAAACGGAATTTTAGCTTTATTTTTACACTAACAGAATTTCAACACTATTTTTTAAAAATAATGAAATTATATGAAATTTCATTTATATGAAAAAATAATGCTAAATTTTTATTTATGTGAAAAATAATGCTACAATTCTATTTATGTAAAATTAATGCCAACATTTCATGCAATTATGAAATATACTAATAGCATTAAAGTTACAAACAGATGCAAATTCTAAAGAAAACAAAACAAAAAAAAGACATTGATTCAAGTTAGGGGTAGAACATTCATTTCAACCTAGTTAACATTTCTAACAACTCAAATGGACGGAAATGCCAAATAAGGAACTCAATTTCATTTCTTGGTTGGATAAAGAACTTCAATAGGTTTAGGGTCAAGGAAGGAATTCCCTCATGAACAAATAGGTATGAAAAAGATCCTACAACCCTAGATGATCTAGGATCGTCCACATCTCTTCTTTATCGGCGATGCAAAACACAATATTGATGACAACGAGTTATTTCTTGAAGGCAGACTAATGACCCTCGTTGAAAGAATCGGTAGAAACCGACCGGTTTCAATCTCGGTTAACAGGTGAACCGCCTCCGGCTGGTCGAGCGGTTCGACCGGTTAACCCGAAGAAACCGAAGCTACGTACCGTAGAAAAATAGTTAACCACGGTTTTCTCGATCAATCGATCGGTTTCTTCGGTTCCGAACTTGAGCGGTTCCGGTGGGTTTTTGAACCCTACTAATGACAATCCGTAATAGCTATCGTAGCTGGGATCAAATCGTCCGACATTGCTTCACAATGTCACCGTGTGACATTCTTTCTTTCCAGGCCCTCCATCCCCAATCTAATGACCACGACGCAATCTGATGGCTTAGTTGGCACTGGTTGGACTGCTATTGGCCAAAGTACACAATGTAATGATTCTTTTAACATGGGAATCTTTTCACTTTATCAAAATAATAGATATTATTACTTGACAAGCTTTAGTTCTTTTTCTATAATGGTACTTTGGTGTTTAAGGTGAAAACCAAAAAGAAGAGATATGTGAAGAAATTTAGTGTTCAAGCGATACAACTTAAATTTTTAATTGCAAGCATGAGTTTTTTTTTAGGATTTGCAAGCACCATTACAAAGGCTGATTTGTTGACCGATGACAAGAGCAGCGGCTTGACATGGGTCAGAAAATATGTTTCCCATCAGAAATTCTTTCCAAAAAATAGAAGTACATTAACTGAATTTCTGAGTACTAATAGGAGCCTTAGATTTAGAGATGAAGGGCCTGGAGAGTAGGAATGTCACACGGTGACATTATGAAGCAATATGAGAGGATTTGATCCCATCGTAGCTACGGCCTCGGATCCACGATTTTCTTCCTAGCAAAAAAAAAACCTGACCACGTATGTGTTCTGTTCACCGTCCTTATCCTCGATCCCGACCCGTGCCCTGTTGCCGAGAAGGATCCGCCTTCGCCTCCGTCTTCGCTACCTCGACGACGTCGACCGTCTCGGACTCTGCACATCCCACCTCATATTGGTTGTTCTACAGACCCTCAGAATTCAACCTCTCTCAAACCCTAATCACCCAAACCGGCGGATCCCATGGCCACTGTCCCCATCGCCACCAGCACCACCACCGGTTGGTCGGAGGTCTCTTCCTCCAGCAGCTCGTCCTCCATCCCTAATTGGGTAATGCTGGATCCGTACGTGTTCAAAAGCTACGACCTATCCACCTTCCATGAGGATGAAACCAGGGCCATCCCTAAGATTTTTGAGACCCAGGGCGACCCAAAAGTCTAGGCGCCTCTATATAAATATTTTCCTTAGATACATAAAATTCTCATATAAAAAGTACAATTTACTAAAGACTATTATTACTAGTAAACTCTAGTATATTTAAAAATAGAACATTTATATAAAATATTTTACATATTACATTAATATTTTGTTTTATAATATTTCTTTATGTGAAGTTAGGAACAAAACTATCAACATCATCCAAAATCATACCATTCTAGTGATTCTTTGGACCTTAAATAATTCTTCCAAAAGATTATCTCATCTCGGTGCCAAAACCATAGCCACGGTTAATACGGTCCGGTATGCAATCGAAATATTAGGAAAATATCCATAGAAGATATTAGTGTGAGAATTAAAAAATCTACAGAAAAATGTTCAATATTATTTATTAAAATGTGAGAACTTAGACAATAATTAATATAATATTTTTCCTGCAAAAATGAACATAACAATTGAGGGTTACTGTAGAGGATTAGTCATAATTACATCTAATGGGGCATTCGGCGTCGACGAAACTCCGAGAATCGTCATGCTATGATGCCATGCGCTTGATCGTCAATGTGAAGGTGTTGGCAACCAAGAAAGACAAACACGTAGCGGTTGCTTGTGGTATACAGGGGTGAGAGCGACGAGGGCTTATATGGTCCTGTTCACCTTTTCAATCGTCGTAGTAGATTTGTGTACGATAGTGAAGGCCTATTAGGGAAGGAAAAAAAACTATTGATGCTTGTTGGAATTGGACATGCTACGGGAGCCCCCCCAAGATTCGGTGGCCCCGGGCCACCGCCCTGCCAGCCCTTCCCTCGTGGGCGGCCCTTAGGAGGTTTCGGTAAACTTAGTTGCACCGAGATACAAGATGTCAGCCTTGTTGATTTGCCGACGGCTATCCACCGGGCCAATGCTTGTAGAGGCCCGAACACCTGCTCGTTGAACTACCAAGATTTGAGAAGATTCGGGCATTGTACGACGCCACGTTCCTAACATGCACGTGGACTGAACGTGGCATTGCGTGCAGGGCTAGCCCCGAGGCGAGGGCTCGCAGGGCGGTGGCCTAGGGCCGCCGAATCTTGGGGCCCCCTCCCATAGTATGTCCAGTTTCAACAAGCATCAATAGTTATGCCATATCATAGAAAATATGTATAACAACAAAATAAATAAACACCAATACTCTTAATTTCTAACAATTCTTTAATATATCATTGTGGTGTTATTATAAAATTCTTATATAAAATAAAGACAATATGATTACCTAAATAAAAAGTAAAACGAGAAAGCTCCACTTATTAATAAATTTTGCATATGCATCAACGAATAAAAGTTCTTCGAGTATTACTACGATTATTTTCAGCATTTAAATTTTCAATTTTTCATGCTCACTAGCATGCTCTAGTACAATGGTTGTGGATCTTGTTGTTCATTAGGATTATCATTAGAAACAACATCAGTTGAGTTGGGGAATGAACAACTCATCTTATTTTCTTTTCCTTCTTTTTGTAGCACCTGAAATTTATCTTTCATGATCAACTAATTAACTAAGAAAAAGCAATCGACATATTAAATAAGATTATTTCTTTCATTGGAGTGAACCGTAGGTCCTAAGCTGCAAGCCTGCAAATCACAGTGTGAATTCAAGATTTTTTTTTACACTTGAAGTTGGGCCGCACAAATCAGTAAACCACGATTAGATAAGACTTAAGAGCGATTAGGAATTAGGGAAGCAGTGCAACAATCACGATCCGCCGATCACGTAATAATGGAAAAAGAAGAAATCCGATGGTTTAGTTTTCAGCTCTAGGCTGCTGTTCTACCTTTGGGCTAGATAATCATGTACTGACTTTTTGAGCCCCTCTCGGGCTGGGCCCTAGGCCGTCGCCCCTATTGCCCTGGCCGAGAGCCGGCACTAGATGAAACAAGCTCGCCGCAGCGCCGTACCAGCGAGGGCGAACCCTTCCGCGTCTCTTTCCGCATCTCCCCGCCGCCGGCTGTTTCCCGTATGTACCTTCACCTTCCCAGAAATCCAGAGGGCAGCGAGATCACGTGCCACATCGTTGGCTCTCACCGGAACGCACTACTTTTCTGCCTGTATGTGCCTATACTTGTCCCTGTGGATAAATTCCCAGCCGATTTCCCTCACGAGAGGCTGCCCCGGTTCTGCCGGCAAGAGCTATTTATCTACACTGCTGGGAACCCGCCCTCGCCCATGCCACTCCCTCCCTGCCATGAAATTGCTGTGGAGGCGGATGAAGAGGACGACACATCATCTGAGGAGTGGTTTGACCCACTAGCCGGGATAGTTAATTTCGCAGAACTTGAAGGGATTGGCGTCTTCTGCAATGATGATGGCGACTTTGTTGTGGCTTATCTGTCTCAGTCGAGAACTCACTGTCGGCTCTGGGGCAGAAGATGTTGAAGCGCAGATGTGCCTATATTCCTCTTCAAAATCAGAGTGGGAGCTGCATGCTTTACCTATCCACTGTGAACAAGAACATCGTGGTGACCTGATCAGGTGGTCAACGAAGCGTGTTCTTGCTTTTGAGACTTACCTTTGTTGGGTTGATAACAGCTTTGGCATGCTCTTTTGTGATGTATTTAGAGAGGATCTTCGAGTTTCATAAATTAAACTACCTGTGTGTTCTAATCCTTTCCACGAGCCGTGCGTGGACATGTACCGGAACATCTGTGTAGGTGAAGATGAAGGCAAGTATAGCATGAAGTTTGCTGATGTGAGACCTCATGATGGTTATGTTTACCTTCCACGTTCAGATGGTTTTGAGTTCAACCTGTGGACTCTAGTTATAGAAGATGGTAACATGAACTGGAAACACGAGCAGGAATATGGGTTTGCACATAATGAGCTTGACATTAGCAGCTTCATCCCTTCTCCACATGGGCCATTGATATTCCCTGTTGTCAGCATGGATGAGCCACCTGTTGCTTATTTTGTAGTTGGGGAACCTGGATGTGGTATAAAAAAGGTGTGGTTGCTTTCTGTTAACTTAATAAGCAAGTCAGTGGAGGTGTTTCCTTACCTGAATGGAAATGAAGATCTTCACGGGGAGGATGCCGACATGGCGAAAAGCAAGTCACACTGCTTTCAACCTTTTCTTCCCAGTTGTATCTCTAAGTTTATTCCACAGGTAATTGTAAATCAATTTCTTTTCGACTAACATCATTGTTATATATTGAGTTCTTTACACCGAAATATTCTGGTTTTAGAAATTTAGCATCGAAAAAAGAGTACACTCTCTAATACCAGTGAAAGTTCCACTGTTTAGAAATTTACCACTGTCATGTTTTCTGTTCCATTCCGTTGATTCCATAGTCTATCTCGACTGTCATATTATGCTGGAATCAAAGTGTACTACAATCTTTCAATGTTAAATTTCTCAAAATGGAATTGTTTGGTGTAAAAAACCCAATTCTCCCAAATTTAAATGTCTGGTATTGGAGTGGGTCACCTAATAATGTACACATTATTTGTTCACCCAATGGCAACACAGATGCATTAGATGGTACATCAACATGGCTTCTACTTTCAATGCTGAGTAGTGATTTATTATATAATTTGTTAATGGATTATCTCGGGTTTGTGAACTGAATCTTAGTCTGAGGAGGCATATTTAATAAAATCAAATTGATCTGCCATGCTTTTTTTCCTAGAAGAGTTCATGTTGTGTTTAATTATAAGTGTATACTCTTAGATACTGTATTGATTTTGCTTATTGTTCAGATTACGTGAGAAATTCCACCGTGCACCTCATGGAACCACTGAACATGCAGCAAAGTCAAGCACAAACAGTTAAGGTGCTAGTACAGCCCCATGTGAGTAAACTACTTCTCGTTTTGCCTCACCTTCAATTGCAACAGAAATCAAACCACCTGCAAGGACAAGGGTATCAAAGGCACTCATATCAGAATCATGCCCATGGAATGCTGCAAATGAATCAAAATCAACCAATGCTAGCGCACTATCAGCAAGGACCGGGGTCTGGAAGGCAGTCATATGGTAATCACGGCCATAGAATGCAGTCGATGAATCATCCAATGTCAGTGCACCATCAGCAAGGACAGAGATATCAAGGGCAGTTACCTTTGAATCAAGCACACAGAATGCAGCTGATGAATCCGTGCACGCGCATCAGGGATATGGATCTCAATTTCAAGTCCAAACAAAAGGCAGGCAAAGCAACCTCAGCTCCCAGTGCCAGTGCACCCGCATCAGGGACATGTATGTCAATTTCAAGTCCAAGCAAAAGGGCAGCCAAATCAACCTCAGTTCCCAGTGCAAACACTACCAAAATACACACCTAACGAATTTGACAATGGTGCAGCATGCTCATTATCCAATGTTTCTAGTCAAGATGCAGGAGGACATATTTAAGCTTAACCCTGAGTACATTAAGGATAATCTTGCGAGGAGAAATTGGCAAGGGAATACTAAATGTTGTTTTTGTAGTTCTTTGGAGACTATACAACATCTTTTCTTTGATTGCCATTTTTCTCGATTTATCTGGAACACCGTATATATCACATTTGGAATTCAACCTCCGAGTAGTTTCTCTAATATGTTTGGCTCTTGGCTCAATGGTATATCATCTAAGCTTAAGAACCAAATTTTAGTTGGAGCAACAGCCCTATGTTGGGCCATATGGTTGAATAGAAATGATGTGGTATTCAATGGCGCTAACTCTACAACTTTTATGCAGGTGATATTCAGGGGAACTTATTGGATCAGATGGTGGTCTCAGTTGCTTAAGAAGGACGATCGGCCTAAGATGGCAGATGGGTGCCGCATGTTGGAGACAACAATCATGCAAGTATTTGCGAAATTTGGGTGGAAGTTTAGGAATAGAATCGGGATGTAATTTTGGTTCTATCTCCTTCTTTTGGTCCTTCTGTTGGTACTGTTGCCGGTTGTGTTTGGCATTTTAGACTTCCTTTAGCTGGTGTGCGGACGTTGGTGGTGCATATGCACTCCGGTTCATCTGCTTTGTAATCTTGTTGAACATTGAGCCTAGCTGCTCACTTTGTATGGATTGTGCTGTGTGTGCCTCTATTCTAGAGGTACAGAGGCAGGAACTTCGGTTCCCTTATCTAAAAAAAACATTAAGGACCTTGAGCTGGAAAGGCTATTTGATTAGCTCCGGCATGTTCCTTTCTACATTCTACTCTGTTAGCAATTTGTCTTGGTTGCACTATTATCATTTTCTTGATTTGAAGTCCTTGCTCTATCACAATGTAATCATTGTGTTTTTGTTGAGTCTGATCCTTGTTGGGTTTGCACAATCACCCAAAATGTACCCTGCCTATTCTAGAGAAGTGAAAAAATAGATAAAAGGCTCCTACGAGATATTCTTAGTACTGGTTTTCTTTAGATAGTGGACTCTCAGTGACAGCAGTTTCTATGGTGCACCAGCGTCCTCTTCACTTCGCCAAGCAAACCTAGCAAAACTGGTGTCTAATAGCTGTAGTGACCTTTTTCTGGCCATGTCGATAGCTCTTCGAGCTCAGAGCTTGCAAGTTCTATGGAATATTTTACCCTGTTGGAAAGCAATAGGATCCTAAGAATTATAGAAAGTATGGTTCGGCATTTTTTTTATTATCTTTACTTCTCCCAAGTAATTACTCTTTTCTTTGATCGTATTCCTGAGGTTTGTGTACATATATAATATCCATCAAAAGAAGAAAATAATGTCTTGTTACCCGTTGGTTTGTTCGTGGTTGTGTATTGGTTTATTGTTGGCTATCCGCTGGTGCCTCAGCAAAACGTATGGCGTTGTCTGTGATTCTGCAGTCTATAACATTTTTGGCTTTGGCTGTTGCATGTGTTGGTCGGTGAGATTTGTTATTAACATCCAATCACACGATTAGCAGAAGTAGCTTTCTTGTCGCAAAGATTAAATATCCAATCACACAATAGTAATATGTTGTACTTCTAGTGTTTGTGAGCTGAATGTTCCTGGTTTTAATCTGAAATGTAGTCTGACAGTCTGTGAGCTGAATAAAATGGATAAGCTAGTCAGTAGCTAGCAAATTGTGATTAGTTTTCACATCATATATTCTTTCTTTATAATGCAGATGCTTGATCTGAAGCATCTCTGTATTTTTAGCCTTTTGCTGAATAGATATGCTTATGTGAAGCAAGATTTTGTTCCATGCTTGACTTACATAGAACGAAAATAAGTTTTCCTTTCTAGAAAAATTGACATGTCACTTAGCGGTGGACTAGTAGATGCAGTTGTTTGTCATTCAACTTCGTTTTCATAACTTTGGCTGGTTTTTATGCTTCAACAAGTTGGTGACGACTGCTTATGAATTCTCATACCTGGGAAAGAACATGTAACGACATTCTTTTGTTTCTCATCGAGACTCGTGAGCCTTCAGATTTCTTTGCTCACATTATTGCCAGCACAGCGTTTTCGCTGTATTCCCCAACAGTTCTGCCTTGCCTGGTTTTTCCAACAGTTCTGCCTTGCCTGATTTTTCCAACATCTAGATGTACTTACTTTGCATTATACAAAAATACAAGAAGAATAAAATCTCTTGCTCGTGTGTATATAATAACTATACGAATAGAATACCCATGTACGATGAGGCTTTGCGCTCGGTGAACAAACGGCCTTCCAAAACGTAGCCCGTTCAAACTCGGCAGGCAAGCGGTAACATATCTCGAATTCGGACTTAAACGGAGTCCCATCTAGAATCATGGAACCTTCGAATTCCTCATTGTTCATCTCAAGAAAGACTCCAATCCGGCAACGATGTCCAAAGTTTATCCGGCAAGACGTTGCTAGGAACAGGGGACTCGGCGTGCGCTGCTATAAAAACAGGGCAACCCGTTGTACTCGCCTCCCCAATAGTTGATCAACATCGACACGTCGAAGATCATCGCCATGGAGGCCTGCTGGCTCCTTCTCGCCGGGGCGCTCGTGCTCTCCCTCGCCGTCGTCCTCCGCGGCGCCAAGAGCCGCGCCCGCCTGCCGCCTGGCCCGCCGTCGGTGCCGCTGTTCGGCAACCTGCTGTGGCTGCGCAACTCCGCCGCCGACGTGGAGCCCCTCCTGCTGCGGCTGTTCGCGCGGTACGGCCCCGTGGTGTCGCTCCGCATCGGGTCCCGGCTCTCCATCTTCGTGTCGGACCGGCACCTGGCGCACGCGGCGCTGGTGGGCCCCGGCGGCGTGGCGCTGTCGAACCGGCCGCGCGCCGCCACCAGCTCCCTCCTCGGCGTCACCGACAACATCATCACCCGCGCGGACTACGGGCCCACGTGGCGCCTCCTCCGGCGCAACCTGGTGTCGGAGACGCTGCACCCGTCCCGCGTGCGCCTCTTCGCGCCGGCGCGCGCCTGGGTGCGCCGCGTGCTCCTGGAGAAGCTCCGCGAGCCCGCCGCGTCACCGTCAGCGCCGGGCAACGTGATGGAGGCGTTCCAGTACAGCATGTTCTGCCTGCTGGTGCTCATGTGCTTCGGCGAGCGGCTGGACGAGCCCGCCGTGCGCGCCATCGAGGACGCCGAGCGCGCCTGGCTGCTCTACATCTCGCGCCAGATGACCGTCTTCTTCTTCTTCCCGTGCGTCACGCGCCACCTCTTCCGCGGCCGCCTCGACGCCGCGCGGGCGCTGCAGCGCCGCCAGCGCGACCTCTTCGTCCCGCTCATCAGCAAGCGCCGCCAGCTCAAGCAGCAATCGGCGCCTTCCGTCGCCAGCGACACCGCGTTCCAGCACTCGTACGTGGACACGCTGCTCGACGTCACGCTCCCCGCCGGGGACGGAAGCGGCGATACCCGCCACCTCACCGACGACGAGATCGTCGCGCTGTGCTCGGAGTTCCTCAACGCCGGCACGGACACCACGTCCACGGGGCTGCAGTGGATCATGGCCGAGCTGGTGAAGAACCCGGGCGTGCAGGCCAAGCTCCACGCCGAGATCGCGTCCGCCTGCGCCGGCGCCGGCGAGGTCCCCGAGGAGGCCGTCTCGCGGATGCCGTACCTGAAGGCGGTGGTGCTCGAGGGCCTGCGCAAGCACCCGCCGGGCCACTTCGTGCTGCCGCACAAGGCGGCGGAGGACATGGACGTCGGCGGATACCGGATCCCCAAGGGCGCCACGGTCAACTTCATGGTGGCGGAGATGGGCCGCGACGGGACGGAGTGGAAGAACCCCATGGAGTTCCGGCCGGAGCGGTTCCTGGAGGGCGGCGACGGCGTGGGCGTCGACATGACCGGGACCAAGGGGATCAGGATGATGCCGTTCGGCGTTGGACGGAGGATCTGCGCCGGGCTTAACATTGCTATGCTGCACCTCGAGTACTTCGTGGCCAACATGGTGAAGGAGTTCGAGTGGAAGGAGGCGCCCGGCCACGAGGTGTGCTTTGAGGAGAAGAGGGAGTTCACTACCGTCATGAAGGAGCCCCTGCGCCCGCTCCTCGTTCCTAGGAACTAATAGCTCGCCTTTTAGAGATTTTCAATGGTATATATAGTTATAGTCAGCTTTAGAGATTTGTAATGATATAGTTAGCTTTGGAGAGTTTAATTACACTGTTAATTAATGTTCCCATCAGGATATCATGCATTCATGCATGTGTCAATATGGTACTTCAGTCATACTATATTATGTTTATATAATGGCAAATATGCATTCTCTTCAGTCATGGGCAGTTGTGATGGGTACCACTTAAATATCAAGACATTGTATTGTCTCATCAAATCTTGACTGATCTGAAGAATAAATAAAATTTTAGTTGATGTACTTCTGCAGCCTGAGTGATTTCATCAGGAAAAAAAATAAAACAAGTTATCCGATGGATCCAAGTCTTACGTTGATTTCAAAGGCTCTTCTATATTCTCTCTAACAAATTATGTTGGGAAGCAGTAACACCATAGGTAATTAATTCTCTTATGAACAGGCTCTAGCGGTCTAGCCTCTAGGCGGTTTTCAACTGGGCTTTGGAGCTTGACGGATGCAGATGATGGGCTAGCGTGCAGCAGCTTGGGTTGACGAAGCCTTCGGAGGGTGTCAGCCCATCCGGAAAGATTGTACACATATTATTGCACATAAATCTCTCCCCGCGCCTCTAAAGTCTAATTGCATAGTTTAGTTGGCTAAATTATTATGCTAGAGTTAAATTTGTTACATCAATATAATATTACTAGCAAAATACCCATGCGTAACAGTTGTTATGGGCTAAAAAATAAATTAGATTTTATGAATATTCCATAGACTATTTTTACGCAACATTTTGTACTAAACATTCATGACCTACTATAGTATTATTACAAACTGTTAACAAAACCGTTGAAAACCGCTCGGTTTTCATGGTAACTAGAGAAATCGGTCTAGCTTAATTTCATCTGATAGCCGATTTTGCTATAAACAGAACCTGTACAATGTAGTCAAAACAGTTTTGGCTCGGTTTTGTGAACCTTTGCTATAATACGTTAAATATAATAGCTCTCTTTAAATTATGTCAAATTATAGGCATTTAAATATTCACTAAGTATCATATGTATTCAATACAGTAATAGACAATTTATATATTCTTTGTTATATTATATTATAATATGGTATTACATGGTCCAAAAATGAAACGAATACAAAAACTTTGATAGATATATTATGAACTAGGCGGTTTTCCTTCTCTTAACTCTTAAGTAAAGCTGGCCATTTGGGCCGTGCTTTTGGGCCGTCCGGAAGCCCGCAAAAAAGCACGGCCCAAGCACGGCACGGCCCGAGGTGTCGTGCCGTGCTTGGGCCGACGGGGTGGCCCGACGGGCGGCACGGGCACGGCCCGTTTAGGCCTTGGCCCGGTAAAGCACGAAAATGACCCATTTAGGCACGGCCCGAAAAGAACTTATTTAAAATATATATGGTTTCTAAACAAACGTCAACCCATCAGTGGCTTGGTGGTAAGTCTCTCGTCTAGAAACTAGAAGACCCAAGTTCGAATCCCACTAAAACTCCATATTTCACCACCATTTTTGCTCCATTTAAACGTTAACGGGCCGGCGTGCCTAACGGGCCTAACGGGCCGGCCCGGCATGGCCTGTGTAATTCGTGCCGTGCCGTGGGCCGACGGCCTGGCACGTGGGCCGGCACGGTACGGCCCGAAATGAATTCTGTACCGTGCCGGCCCGAAAAAACGGGCCGTGCCTTGGCGTGCCTGGGCCGGGCCGTGCCGGGCGGCCCGTTTGGACAGGTATACTCTTAAGAAAGGCAGTAGGCGGTTTTCAGTTGGGCTTTGGAGGCTCCGGATGCAAATGATGGGCTAGCATGCAGCAGCTTGCGGTGACGAAGCTTCGAATTTCGGACGGCGTGAGCCCACCCGGAACACATATTATTGCGTCTAATTGCATAGTTTAGTTGACTAAATTATTATGCTAGAGTTAAATCTATTACATCAATCTAATATAATTGCACATCAACCTTTCGGCGCAAGCTTTATCTTCAGCAAGATCGTTTGTTTAACGAAAAAAAAGATATTATATATTAAGAGTTGAAATACAAAATATTCAACCATATATAGTTTAAACCTCAATGATGATAAAGCTTGTACGTGATATGCATGCCGTAATAACTTCAATGAATTCCATACTATGCACTGCAAGTATTTCGAAGAGAAAAAAAGACTCTGTAAACGCACAAATATGTGAAGACATTGGTAGGTGGGGATACCCTGAATCTCCTACTACTGCACAAGGGAGGAAAAGGCGCAACATCTTTGGGAAGAATCTCACACGCGCGGATGTAAGAAAAGAGCTCTCAAACAAAGGCGGCACGGTGGCACTGATGACATCCACAGGGGGCTCTATGTTTCGCTGGGCAACGCAAACCCATGGACTGTGTGATAGGCTGAAAGCTGTCAAAAAGCCATGATCCATGCATGCTCGAGCTCGATAGTACAAACCAAGGCCTAGCTGCCGAGCTTGCGCTCAGCTGCAAGCAGTGGGGAGGCAGTGACCCAGTGAGGGGCGCACAGAACGGGAGCAGCGGGCCTGCACCTGCAGCGAGAGCAATTGCCAATGGCAGCATGCATTGCACGTCCTGGATTTTGCCGGTGTAATTATTTCGGCGCGGAACCAACCAGAAAGAGGCAGGGGATCCTGTTTCCCATGTGAAGGCAATGCTGTTCGCTCGTAGTCTGGTGTGTGCCCTGCCCGTGAGCCGCGGGCATGTATACGTTGGATCGAACTGATGGGACGGAGACGGATGGTTGTATCGTTTGGTCGGGTGATTTCAGTAATTTGATCAGCCGTTATCCTTTCACGATTGAAGTGCTTATTTTTTCAGTAATTAAATTTCAAAGAGAACTTGGCAGTGGTAAGGTGCGATTTTTGTACCACCAGAACTGACGCTCCACTTTTGGATGTGCTGGAATCTTTTCTGCTGATCCACAGTGTAAGGTATGGTGTCAAGTGACACCCAACGGTCACTTGCATTTCAGTGAGAAGTAGTATTATTTATGTTCTTGTTACTAGTGATATTAGTTGTATCAAGTACGATGGCAAAAAAATCCTGGATCTGTGCTGTTTTCTTATTTGTTATTTCCATATGAATTGACCAACCAAGCATTGAAACATAAATTGGTTTATTGCATCATTTAACTTTCCAACACAATGCTCAGCCTGAATGCTCCAACAACAATCATGGTTGACATTCGAGAAAATAAAGGACAAGTGACTGATTATACACTTTTCAGGAGAGGACTGAACTGGATGCCACCGCCCCTAGTGCACCACTAGAACATCTCATTTGACCGTGGGTCAGAATCCAACCGAAGACCACGGAAACGTCAAAAATTAGGCACCGCGCAATGCTGTAATGCTACGAATCCGCCGCGCCACCAACACACGTACTCAACATCTGGTTGAACAAGCTCAATGGTGCTTGTGCATTGTTGCTTGCAATGTGAACTCCACCAACCTAAGTGGCACCTCCAAAAAACGCAAAGGTTCAGGTCAAGCACTTACTTATAATAATATAATCATCAGTCACATTGCACATTTCCAGGTGATCAGTGGCCACCTAACTCGGCACACGAAAAGTTGGCATCTTTGCACGTCTTCCAATAGCTAAGCACTCGATTAGCCACTTTTCAGAATAGAAAACCACATGGTGGTACAGAGGACTAGCACAGGCTCACGAACACCGATAGCTTAATACTGTAAACAATTCGATCCAACTTGACAAGCAGCTCCAACAAACAGGTTGGAAGACATGCTTAGGGGTAACAAAATTATTTGACAGATACAAGGCACAACACAACCAGACAGGCCTGTTTCTCTTCAGAAACTTGACCACGCACACTCCTACCAAGAACCAGACGACCAACATCTCTGAGGCAGAGAACAAATTCACATGTCAACACACTCACTCACCTAGAAGTTAATAAACTAGGGGTAGAAGTAAAAATGTGAAAACAAAATCAAAACCAAGAAGAACAAGAAATGAGCTACTATAAACTAATTTACTGGATGATACATGTGTCAAGAGGTGTTAGGGCTCTGAAAAAGGTTCGATTTCAAATTTTCTATGGACAGTTGGGGTTCTTCCCGGGCCCTCCGTAGTAGAAGTACGTTCCCCAATCGCCATTGTTGCCGTTCTGCACGTCATAGCAGTTGGATTGCTCTGTGAATGAGCCAACTCCGGTTGGTGCCTTCAGATTGTTCGTCGAGTCCACGACTTGAATGTTCCTGAAGTAGCTAGCCTTGCCAAAACCTTCCTCGGGAAAGTGTCCGCTGCCCATTTGCGTGGAGGTGTGGCTGCCGTCGGGTTCTGTGTTCACCACCTCGCCGCCCCACTCGATCATGGAGGCGCTGTCCGCCAGGTAGGAGAAGAGGAAGGATGGCCAGTAGCCCAAAACATAGTCGTTACCGAACTGCAGCCACCAATTGCCCTCCTTTGGGTCCTGCGAAACAGCAAATTTACGGGAGAATTCAGAAGATAAGATAATGACCAGGGAATAAACTTTCTGTTCCTTTTAGTGCCACTATCATGCATGCGCAAACGAAGCATTATGTGCACTACTATGGAAAGGCACTGCACTATGATGAAAATGACTTCCAAAATGAAAAGTCTTTTAGGCTTTCAGCAAACTCCCGAAAATATACAGAGAACAAGATCTTGTTTCGTTATGCAAGGAGTGCAGTAACAGGATAATTGCACATGGTAATGTCGTCATGCAAGCAGAAGAGTCAGATTTGTAATAATTCCTTGCAGAGAATTCGTTCACAAGCCCAGCATTTTTCAATGTTCGCATTAGCAGACAAATCCAGTCCTTGCATGGGGACAACTGTGACCCCGTGAATGTGTCCACAAACAGGCCAGAGGCACAGTTGTAACCTTGACCTGAAAGCGCCTCAAGAAAGAACAAGAAACAGGTGGGCACAGATTCGCTGGCCCCATGTATGAATATGGTTTTGTATGATCAGCATGTGAGAGCTTTTTGTATTTTACCTTCCAGACCAAAATATTGATGTCATATTGGGAGCCACCGTAGTTGGAGATAGGGAAGATGCTAGCGCCCATGGCGATCTGATTGTTTATCTGGATGAATCCTGAGCACAGTAGGTTGTAACATCCCGTTGCTTGATACGCATCACTCTGCAATATTCCACAACAATAAAAAATCAGTATCCTAAGCAAACTTTGGGGATATCCATCTTAAACAAGACAAAATTGGCTTAAAATACTAGTACTGATAAACATAAAAAGGAATGAGATGTGTATCTTACAGTCCAGTAGGTAAAGAGCCTAGTGTTGTTATCTCCATATAGGTCTGGGCTAACCTGAAATTTCGTAGAGAGCATGAAAATATAAGCCACAGTGAAAGAGACGGCACAGCTTAAGCACCATTACAACATTCTTAACTCCTAAAATAGTGCTAGTAGCACAACTCATGAAAGAAAGATAAAAACTGTGTGAATGGCGAATCTAGTCTAGCTCCTACTCATGTAATGGCCTCTATCAGCAGTGCTCGTACCATTATTGCAACACAGAACAATAATTGGCGCATGCAGGGAGAAATTATCGTGAGGATGGAGGAAGAACAAAAATGGAAGCTGCATTGAATAGAACTTTTCGTTAAGTTGGTT
Organism: Chloris gayana; assembly: GCA_031894775.1. Taxonomy (NCBI): domain Eukaryota; kingdom Viridiplantae; phylum Streptophyta; class Magnoliopsida; order Poales; family Poaceae; genus Chloris; species Chloris gayana. The sequence goes on from JAUNZO010004906.1 coordinate 30,138, forward strand.
TCACCGTCTGATGCCTCACCTGCCACCCGGCTTCAATGCTGTTGAGGTCCTGCCCGAAAGAACCCCCAAGATCCAGAGCTGGGACAGGCTGAACTCGTTGGCCTGCTCAATCTTCGGCTGCCACACATTGATGGTGGCCTTGGCTCCATAGTACTTATCCCCCTCCACATAAGCTATGGCATGCTGCTCAGAGGAGGAAACAAGGATTAAATGAGCATTTTCAGGGACAATAACAATCAAAGAACAAGTACAGTACTAGTAGGTTGCATTTTTTTTTTTTGAACAATAGTAGGATGCATTTGATTCTTGACGGTAGCGCATACCTGGTGGCCACTTTCATTGAGCATGTCAGGGTCAACAGACATGGGGTTCGGGGTGCTCCTGTCCCTCTTCTTGCCGTATCTCTTAACAGAGCTTGCCCTCAGCACATCCTCTTTCTTGGTCCTCCTGATCGGTATGGTGTTCTCCGGACACTTGCCATTCCGATGCCACATCTGGACGATTCGCTGGGTGTTCTGCTGCGAGGCAACCTTGGACTCGTCGTACAGGCCTTCTGGGTGGTAAGCAGGCCGCATCTGCAAGGTGATGATGGAGCAGCACCATTGAGTGATATATGTCATGATGCAGGTGGTTGATCTGCAGATTGACAGTGAAAATGGAAAGGGCAATGGCGCTGCAGCTGCAGAGAGTGGAACCTGGATGGTGTGGTTCATGAGGAACGGATGATCAAACGCAGGCTGGTTGGAGATGTGCACGCAGTCGATGATGTCTCCATCCGGGCTCTGTCGAGTAATCAAACTATTCAGTTGCCGCGTGTAAAATAAACTTGAGCAAGAGCGATTTTGAGAGGGACAGGTATGCATTTCTAAAATTGTAAAAAAAATAAGGTAGTCTTTACAACTAAATCAATGGTGTTGAGTCAATTGGAGCTGTCTGAAACTCTGGCCGTAGCGTAGGGGAAACAAAAATGGGGATATTCCATGTCAATGCAGCATTTAGACGATCTAACCACAAGGAGTGGGAGAAACACAAGAAGCCTGAACAAAATGCATCATTAGTTCAGGAAAGAAAAAGGAGTCCGACTGAGTCTCCAGTTCCCTCCTCCTCCTCCAAAGAACGGAAAGCGAGCATCTTTTGCTTGCAGGTGAATGAACCAAAGGCAGCACGGGCACCCATAAAATCTCTGCAAAAGCGAGACTTTTCCTCTCCCGCAACGGAACGGAAGAAGACCCAGGCCCAATGCATGGGACGGGTTGGGTTGGGTGGTCCTTGAAGAACAGCCCCATTCAACTCTTCCAAAGCGGCGAGGTGGACCATGGCAAAGCGGCTCCTCAGAAGGCGGCTTTCTTCCTCGACGTCCACGCCGTCTTTCCCCGCCACGCCACGGATGAACGAAATCTTCGACGAGCAGACGGCCAACGAACGCGAGCGCGCGCCATGGCCGGGGAGGAGGAGACGGATGGGTGGGCGGCGGGCGAGGCAAGAACTGACCTCAATGCTGGCGACCGGCGCCTTGTTGAGCCGGCGGAGGTGGCTGTGCACCTTCCGCTGCCGCAGGAGCTGCCGCCGCCGCTGCTGCGCCGACCTCGCCGTTCCCCGCCCCGGCCGCCGCTCCCGCGTCCAGGAAGAGCAGCGCCGCCGCCACGACGAGCGCGACCACGCACGCCCGCGCCGCCGCCATGGCCGTTTGGGTAGGCAGGCGAGGTCCCAGCTGGCAACCTTTCAATTTCCTGCGGCCGGCGGGTAAAAACGAGGACGAGGGTGGGAAGGCGAAGGGGAAGGGGCGGAGGGAGTGCGCACTTAAAAATCGCCCCGTTGGTGTCGTTTCTGTGCTGTGCCTGGGGTGCCGCGCCCGCTCGCTGCGTAGTGTGTACGGAGGCGGATGGAGGCGAGAGACGAGCACGGGCGTTTAAATGGCTGCAGCAGACAAGGCGACCCGGCCGGCCGGTATGGCTGTGTTTCGCGTCGTGCAATCGTGCCCGTGACCGTGCCAGCCTGCTAGAGGTCCGGCGGATAATGATTTTACCAAGGATTTTTTGTAAGTAAATTGGTTTCATGTGCAGTTATTAGATCTTATCGTAGCACAGTCAAACACTATGAACAGTTAGTAGATCGTGCATTGAACGCACTCTCAATACTTTTTTCGGTTCACGCGTCACGGGCACGGCCGCCGCCGGGCGATGCGACGCAGGTCTTCCACGGCTCCGTGGCTCCCGTCGTTTAACCAACGTATTCCGATTACTGCTGCATTGTTCCCATTCCTTGTAATTTTGTAAAGAACGAGCGAGGTACCTAGACCGCGCGCATAATAAAGCTGTTCATCTCGGAAGACGCCTTCTTTAGCGGAGCGCTGCGGAAAAGCTGAGCGCGCCGCATTCCGGCAGGCATTCCCTACTCCCGGCCGCGTGTGCCGGTGCCGACATGGCGGCCGAGCTACTGTTTCGCCACGTGCGGGCTGCGGCCCCGTAGCGCCCCAAATCCACGGCGAGATTTGCAGCAAACCTCACAGAACGAACGGGACTTTGGTGCCCGGTCCTCGGAGCAGCCGAACGGAGAGAGCCGGGCACGCGACGCGTTCGGTTTCGGCAATCGGCATCGGCAGAACGCACGCTAGGGTGTAGCGTAGCGTATCTTCCAGTTTGGATAGGCTCTCCCCACGCCACGGTCTCGCTGGTTGCCACCAGCCTACCGCGCCACGCACGCGTAGGATCTCGCGGTCGACGCCGACGCCGACGCCAGGCAAGCCGGCCGGGCAGCACGGCTTAGCTGAGAGCAGCGACGCGCGACACCGAGGCCGCCTCTCCGCGCGCCCCGACGCCACCTGCTCCCGATTCCTCCTCGCTCTATGGATTCGCAAGCGCTGTCTCATCGGCTAGACGCATGTCCCGTCTTGTGCTCAGAGCCTAAAAAAGCGTAACATGATCTATTAACTTATCACTAAGGCCTGTTCGTTTTCTGCCTCTAAAATTTAAGATCTGTCACATCAAAGAGAATCTTACTATTTAAATATATTTTTATTAATTTAATGACAAAATCCTATTGACATGATTGGTGCTAATTTTCGAGATGAATCTAATGAGCTTAATTAATTTATGTTTTGCTAAAGTGATGCTACAAGTAACCGTCTTCTAATCATGATTTAATTAACCTCATTAGATTCGTCTCGTAAATTAGTCTAGGAGCCTGTAATTTATTTTATAATTAAACTTTATTTAATACTCCTAAATAGTAAAATTCTTTTGATGTAATGACTATAAATTTTAGACCCACGTAAACGAACACGCCTCGACTTAGGCCCCTTTGTTTCAGCTTTAGATTGTGGATTTTAGATTATGGATTGTAGATTGTAGAATCCGGGATTGTAAGAATCTGAGTCTTAAAATCTGAGGGATGTTTGTTTGTGTGGATTCCACAATCTAACTACAGATCACTTACGAGTGGCCACGATGGCAAAGCAAGTAAATATTTGTGCCATAATCTAGCAAAATCTGGTGTTGCAGATTGCCGGATTATGGAATCCGGATGCTCAGATTATAGAATCCAGAATCAAAATCCAGCCCTTTGTTTCAGCTTTTGGATTATAGAATCCAGATTCCATAATCTGGAGGGCAAACAAAGGGGCCTTAGACCGTAGCCTCAATTAGCACTAGTCTCAGTGTTCGCGAGCTCATAGCCTGATCAGTAAACGCTCCAGGACGGACTAGTTGTCACCTTTTCAGAACAATCCATCCTGCTCTTCCACCCAACTGGGCGATACAGATAGGAGAATAATCATGCGATCGCAGAAGAGACCGTCACGTTCGTAACAACCGCCGCATGCAAGAGAATCCAGGGATCAACCACCGATGGACGCCGGTTAGTTGGTTGGCCGCTCCTCGCGCGCGTCCCTGTCACGCCACCCTGTTATCCGTTCTGCACTTATCCGCGCATGCAGTCCGCCACTCCATGTCCACGTCCATCTCGCCGTCGTCCGGGCATGCGTCCACCACCACCACTGTGCCGAGACCGACGGCCTGATTGATGGGTGCGTGTGAGCGGACTGAAGAGGCGTCCGTCCACGCAGCTAGCGATACAAGCCTCCTTTTCGATCGGAACAGGAGGCGGCGCTTGATCGGATCGACGGGTTGCGCGCATAATGGACAGAGGTAAGGCCAAACGACCAGCTGATCGGCACGGATCAAAGGCGCTCTGTGGGGTTCAACGGCGCGCAGTTTTATCGTTTCGGTTGGTGCGTGGCAACTGAAAAGGTGAGATCTGAAATCTCCAAGGGGCCGGCCACTTGCTGTGTTTCCTATACTACCGAGGGCATTATCTTATATCTTGTGGTAACAAATTCGAGCTAACTAAGTACTTTCTCCTTTACTAAATTGTTGTCGTCATCGACTTTTTCGTGGCGTTTGACCATTCGTCTTATTCAAAAAATTTCTTCAAATACAAAAAGTAATATGCTACATTTCAAGGTTTTTTAGTGATAAAATATATTTCAACAAAATATATGACATTGTTAAACTTTATTTGAATAAGATAAATGGTCAAACTTAATAAAAAAGTCAACGGCGACAACAATTTAAGTAAGAGAGTAGTATTTACTCAAGCAAAATCATGACAAGCTTGACCGGACTCAAACCGGAGCTCAGCGGCCTGCGGGCCACGTAACGTTCGATAAAATGCTCCAGCAAGGTTCTTCGGAACAGGAAGGGTGCGTTTGACGTCAGACCACGGCACGAGCCGCAGAGCACAGGTTACTTCATCCTCATCGGAAAAACGCACGACACCTGTACAGCTTGATTCCTCATCAGAAGCACTTGCAAGGCGTTTGAAGGGCAAGGGCAGGTGCTCTGCTATTTCATCAGGAGGAGGGAAAAAAACAAACGGTTTCAGGTTAGAGCAGCTTGCGCTGAATGAAAACACAAATAAAACGGGAAGACAGTCTTTGACACCGTCAAATCAGCGGGCCGCCGGTCAAGCAGACAGTCCGGCCTCGCAATCGATCGGTCCGGCGATCCGATTAGGAGCAGCAGGAACCTGGCACCTGCTGCAGAGGCTCGGAAGAAGCGAAAAGCCTCGTCAAGTTGGCAGTGGATGCTACGCCCGAAAGCCCCCACACTCTGCTCCGGCCGCGCTCATTCAGCACAGCCACTCACCCCCGCAGAAAGGAACTCGAGCACCACCTCTAGCCCTCTGCTCCGGCGCGACACACGCATCGCCTCACCTGCATGCATGACGCCCGGCGCCGTGTCGGTTCAGGTTGGCCGCAGCCCGCAGCAAGCTTCTGGTACGTACTCATCAGATCACGTCGCCGCGTGCACATGCCATCCGCGACCTAGGCCGCGTAGGCTTGATTTTTTCTTCACAGAATTCACCGCGCAGAGTGTCACTCGTTGTCGATCCGCTCCGGTTACAGGCCAGCTGCACAGACTTTCTGGGCGCCCGGGTTTCTGCGTGCCGTCGTGATGAAGCGCCTTTCAGGAACAGAATGATGGTGCTGGTGCTTAATCAGACGGGGCGGGAGAGACGCTGCTTTCGAGGAGCGAGACCAATCTCAATCATGCCAACAACGTGCCTTGCCCGGCGCGGGGACGTACACTCCGCGGAAGGGATAGAGAGGTTTTCAGGTTCAAAATAATGGTCATTATTTTTCTTCAACTAATGACCATTAGTTCAAGGGTAGTTTAGTAATTGTACTAAAAAATTAATATTTTTTATCATACAAACTTGTGTTAAATACACTAAAACTTGACTACAATAATAATGATGTTGATTAATTAAATTTAAAATAAATATTTTATAACAAATTCATGTAAAAATTGACTAAGTTATTAGTTATGATGAATTTTTGTATTATAATCATATTATTTTGACAATATTACCCTTCCTAATAGCCATTGGTTATTAACTTCTAAAATTTAATCTACACCATTAGATCCAACTAATAGCCATTAGTTAAGGAAAAATAATAACCATTATTTTAGACCGAAAACACCCCAAGGGATAACGTATGGTGGCATGTACGCATGGTGCACGGCGTACAGTTGTTGGTACGCAGGTGCCAGAACCAGAGGGAGCAGCGCGGCAGTTCCTTTTTTGGTAGTACTAGTACTATTGAGCACAGGATGCTCTGCAGTTTCTGCTGCAGGCCGTATGATGCGCGGGGCCGTCCATGGATGGATGATGGCCGTCACATGGACGTCGATAGGATTCAACCTCACCTGCAAATCTTGCCTGGATGGAACACTATGATGTTGGTTGCCAAGCGTGTACCGAGGAGATAGTGTGCTTTTGGGGCCTTTTTGAGCCCCTGTTTGCCAGAAATGATCGGTTCAGGGAGAAATGATGCACCGGTTGAAAGAGCTGTGGGCAGGTTTGGTGTTCTTGATCGTGCGACATGCATGCTCCATCCAACTTGGCCCTGTTTATATTAACCCCATTTTCAGTTTGTGTCTGGTAATCCGTAAGAGAAAATAAAATGCTCCACTTGAGCTCGAGAAATGCAATGACAGCGGAGTCACGAAAAGCTTGAAGACATGTCCCATTAAACTACGTACAATACATCCGATGTAGGAATTGGATGATCGAAACGGAACAGCACTTCTACGGTGCAAAACATATATAATGGGTACCGTCACGCCGACACGTTTAATAAAAGTAAATGCAAAATATGCAAGCTCTGGCAATTACTACTGTATGTGTATATGGCGAGACTTGACACCTGTATTGCTTCAGACCAGATTACCGTTCTCTCGAGAATAACATAGCATGCAAGGCAAGGAGTATTCTATCTGTATATCCTCCGCGTACAGCCAGCGTTTTTCAGCAACAATACTTCGGAGTTCAGGACTCACTGGTGTACCAAGGGGAAAAAAGTAATCCTATAGTTATAAACACAATCAATGCAAGATGTACAGGCGGAACACACTTCTTTTTCATAAAACACCTGAAGAAATAGAGCAATTTTTATAACACACAGTCTCCCGGTGTATCAATTGGCGCTGACAAGGAAAGCATGCTGGCACACTCCACATTCCACTGTTTCTGAACCAGAGGTCGGAACCTCAACCTGCAATTTCCCAAGCCAAATTGTAGGAATGGCAATAGCTAACAGGTCAGCGTCTTAATAAGCAGCATCTGTGCATTTGCTGTATGCAATGGCTACAGCCTTCGACATACCTGAAGATGGACGGTGCAGGTAGGACATGCAACTTCTCTCATTCTGGTACCAAAGCTACCTCCAGATTCTGAACCTTTTGAAGCAAAAAATTCAGATCAATGGACTGACATAAACATACATAATATCTGCAAGCAATGAAAACAACAACTACCTGATGACTTGCGATTCCTCTCCATCTCCTCCTGATCACAGCAAAACTTTGTTAAAATCATCGATATAGATAGATATAATACAACACATTTCAGATCCTGCAATTCAATTTTTTTCTCATTCGCATTGGCGTTGTGCCAACTCAGCCTTAATGATGAACAGTTTTCCTAATAGAAATTTTAAGTAAGTAATGAATCACGTTACTAATTTGTGACTTCATTTAGTACAGTTCTAGAATATTATCTGGGCTTTGAGAATGATGAGCAAAGTAGCAACAGCAATAGTGACCGTGATCATAGAAGAACACTACTGACATTACTCATACTAGCCTGTTTGGCCACTATCCACATGCGACAAAATATGGACCACTGAATTTTATTTCTTGGCCAGTCACAATTTGACCATGTTTCAGCAAGATGACACAGGATATTGACGACAAAAGGGATCTTGAAACATTTCAGCAGTAAATCAAGTGAACATAAATGTATGTTACTAGAAAGTGCCTGTTATTAGACATCACCTTAAGTTTTCTTGCAAGATCTTCATGACTTTGCACGGTGGCAGATCTGTTGGCAGCTTCCTTTGCCATGCTAAGTCTTTGAGTGACCTCTGCCTGTAAGATATAAGAAGTATTATAAGCATACATGAATAACATCATAATAATTCTACAAAGCGCAAGGCAAAATTTCCCTATAAAGTGAAAACTACAGAACATGAAATACTGTTCACAAAGATAAAGCAACAAACAAACGACATAAAGCAAACATGAAATACTGTTCATGAAACATACTAGCCTGCATTATCTTCATGACCACCATCAGTGCAGTGCAAACATGAAATACTGTTCATAATAGGGCTACTATCTTCATAAAAAAAAAGTGTGCACAAAGATGAAGCAACAAACAAACGACATAAGTCCATGCAAGAAACCTGAATAGCTCAGATTAGTCAAGACAGAAAAGCAGATACAGCCAAGATGTGTTCGGTGTTGTAATAGTGCAGCAGACATACTTAAAACATGACTACTCGGTAATAACTGAGCAGATAACTATACTAACCTAATAGCCTTAGCTATAGGATAATTCAAATACACCAAGTAAACTTGACAAAGGAAAAGGTAGCAAGAAGAGCTACAATGTAATCCTTGTTCCAACTAAAGTGATAAAATGAGAACTGACTACAGCACTCGATAGCCTTTGTTAAACATTGCTATACTTTTTCAATATTCTGAAGGCAAACAAAAGAACTAACAGAAAAAAACCAATACTGAGGTAAGTATGCTAAGTTGCTAACATAAACGAAGGAAATAATTAAGCAACTGAGTAGAAGAATATACCATGCATCTATCACAAACTCGGACAAGTGGAGCATTATCCTCAGCTGTCAAAGCGATTCTTCCTTGACTGCATTTGTCACAAAAGATTTCACCACAGTTCCTGCAATGATGCTGAAAAAAAAGGAACACATGTCAATGCACTATAATATCACCACTGAAGATAATAAGTATATGAAAAATGATGTTAAAATAGATTACCCTGCGATTGAATGCACTAAAGTCAACACCACATGACTGGCACTTCTTGGCAACCTCATCTGGAACCTAGAAAAAGACAAAAGCAAACTTAAGTGTAAGATAAATGGAAAGGGCCATGCCACTAATATAATGGTGTGATGAACATGATTTTATGAAGCATGAAACAAAGGATTTGACAAATCCACTGCCTTACAAATATACCTATGCATACAGCATGAAGAAGCAGATATTTTCCAAAATGAAAAATATATCAGAATCAGATACCAAACAATATGAGCAACATAAATAACACGCGAAAGGTTCGGTCAATTTGATAAGGCTCAAGTAATGAATTGATATTGCAGCCCAACTTACCCAGTGGTCCTTCACTTCATCAACAGGTTTAGTAAACATCCAGTCAAAACCTTTCTTCTTCTCATTTGATTGTACCGAAGGTTTGCTAGCGTCAACCGTTCCTTTGACTCTTGAATCTTCACCAATTTCCTTATACTAATTATAATGAAAGCCAAGTAAGAAAATGTTGTTCAGTTTGTTCAGAAATAAAAAATTGCTCACTGAACCAAATGTAACATCACGCACATAGTATAGAGTTTCCACAAGACTATATTTTAGTAAAGAGTTATTGAAAAATTAACAGGTTTAAAAATGAAGAACAAGAAAATTGAATACTAATCTCATCCAACATTTATGGCATCCAACTTGAGAAGGGTGCAATTCAAACACAGTACAGATCAGACAAGAACAATTTAGTATGGATGATTTGACTGAAGAATAACAAGCCATTTTACTAGCTGTTTTGGTGTGTCTCTGATTTGCAATGGCACTATTGGAAAATAATTGAGATATTCGTCACACAATCACATATTTACTCTTGTTACCTCCAGCACAAAAGGTTCGATCTTCACTCACTACATTATGTTCTTAAGTAAAATTTTCCACCAACTCACCATGTTTATTACTTAAAGCATTAATGGGAGATAATTATATACAAATAATAGGGGCAAACAATGTAAAGAGCTAAGACTCTTAACTCATTATTTGTTATATGTGCATGAAGCTGAAACAAATAAACGGTTCCACATGAAGTAGCATATTGCAGCGTTCTGACACAGAAGATGAACTCGATAGGCAGCTATCACAGATGAAGTTAAGAAATGAAGCAAGAAATGAAACCAATAGGCACATAAGTAACAAAGATTAGGCATTACAGAGAATTTTGATTGTTTTCAATAGAAACACCAATCTAAACAGTATGAGACAAAGGACGAATATATTTGTACAATACCTGCACTGTTGCTGCAGTTACAATGTCAAGCAGGGTATTGGAAGTATAGCTGCTTGACTTCAGCCTAATTCTCTTTGCTTCAATGTCGACTGACGTCTTTGCCCAAAATGCAAATATATTGGAATCCAAAACCTACATATGCACAGCAAACAAATATTATACATCATACCTGTGCTGCATACAAACCCATAACCATAATAAAAGGTTGACCAACTTACCTCCCATCTCGTCAGCGAATCGAGGGGATAAATCCTAAGCGTCCTGCTTGTGCTAGGATCAAGCATGCGAATTCCGTCCAGGCCAACCTGCAACAGCACAACGAAATGCATCCCATTATATCAAAATGACAGGTGATTGCAGCTACTAGATGATGAGGAAATGTATGAACTTCCTTGGGCAAGTTGTGAATTAAGCTAACATAGTTACATAACCAAAATGTTTCATCCATCCTATCAATATCGTTTGATGACAATCGTATGAATGTTACCTGGCAAAGAACATCAGTTGGGTTCCCAGCACCCTCTGGCAGCAATTTCACCCGGAACTTCTGTGCACCACCACTGGCATCCTCACGCGTCTCAGCTTTCGGAACGGCCCGCGCAATCTTCCCAAAGTTTCCACTCCCACCGCCACCTCCACCACCACCCCATGATTGCTGGTGTCCCCCTCCAGACGAGAGGCTGATCGACCGCCCGTAGTCATCGAACAGAGCCGATCCCGAGCGCGCCGGCGCCGTGCCGCGCGATCCGTACGGCTCTGCGCCACCACCGGCGCTGTACGCGTACGCGCCCTCGTCCAGGTAATCGTCGTTGTCGTACCCTGTGGCCGGCGGCTTGTCGTACCCCGCGACCGGCGGCTGGTACCCGGCCCCGTAGTACGGGGCGTCGTAGAGCGGCGGCGGCGGGCTGGGCTCCGGCGCCGGAGGAGCCGCTGGCTGGGCGGGCGGCGGGTAGGAGTAGTACGGCTCCGGCGGGTAGGGCGCGGGGTTGTGGTAGGGCGGGTACGCCTCGCCGTACTGGGGCGGCGGCTGCGAGTAGGCCGCCGGGGCGGAGGGCGGCTGCGAGTAGGCCGGGGCGGAGGGCGCCTGCTCGACGTAGCCGCCGGCAGAGTAGGGAGGCGCGGAGGAGTAGCCCCCGCCCCCGCGTCGGTGGCGGGGTAGGGGTTCGGGCCAGGCGGCGCGTACTGAGGCGGGTAGTAGTGGCCGCCCGCGGGCGCGGAGGCCGCGTAGTCGCCGCTGCCGTGCTGCATCGCTGGTGGCGGATCGATCGGGATGGCCTCGACGACGATGATGGCGCCGGCCAAAGGGGATTTTTTTCTTCTCTTCGGCGAAGGTTCGATTCGATTCTTGGCGTTTGTTGCACGGGGAAAGGAAAGGGGAAGGGGAAAGAAAGTGGGGGTTGCTTCGGGACGGGGCAGGTTGACGTGTCGGTTCTGAGCTGGGCCTTGTCAATCCGTCGTGGTGCATGCCAGTGCGCGGCGGCCGTTCGATTTGCCCGGCGGGTTGGAGCGGACGGCGCTGATGATATGAGGAGGCTGGGTGGGTTGGGGTTCGCTTTTCGCGGGAGTTCGCCTGCTCTGCCGCTTCCTGGCTGCGGGCCCGACACGGCGGGTTAGCGCGTGGAATAAAATGGGCCAACGGGCTGGCGTTGCGACGGGCCGATAAAGTATTCAGCATTCATAGCGATTGGGCCAGATGTATATAGACACCGGAAGAAATACAAAATGAGCCGCCACTTTAAATTTGCATTCATTCATAAAAAAATATCTCGGCCGGGATATTCCAGATAATGAGAATGACCCTTAAACAGGAACAGTTTAGCAAAAGGGACCATATGAATCTTCGAGGGCCATGGATATACAGTTTTTTTTCTTTCAGAAACAATGGATATGGATATACAGTTCCAAAGAATTGAACGAACAAACCCACACCTAAACGATTCCTCTAAAAAAAATAATCTTGGCCACACACGCACCTAATAATAATAATGAACTGTAATAATCGAACACAAGACCCGTTGCATTCCGCAACCTGTACAGCTTAATTTCTTCAATCCTCTGAGTAATAATAGTACTCCGACGAAGGTCATCGACGAGGAGGAGGAGGACGACGACGAGGACGAGGAGAGCGACCTGCGGTACCCGTGCAGCGCCGCGCGGGGCGCCCGCGCCGCCCACGCGCCGCCGCGGCCGGACCCGGACACGTAGTAGTAGTCCGGCAGCGGCAGGCAGAAGAAGGCGTAGAGGAAGTCGGCGAGGCGCCCGAGCTCCCGCGCGGGCGGCAGGAACAGCGCGCGCAGCACCTCGTCGGCGCGCAGCCGCCGCCGCCCCGGCCGCGGCGCGCGCTGGCAGAGCTCCGCCGGGGCGCGCGCCGCCGCCGCCAGGAACGCCGCGCTGAACACCATTCCTTTTCCGCCTCGGTTTCCGCGGCGCCGGTCGGGACTCGGAAGCTAAGCTTTGCTTTGCTTTTGTTTGGGTTCTGGTTGGTTGGTTCCGTCGGGTCGGGCTATGGCGTGGCGTGCGGTGTCATTTGGCGCGGGGTTTTGGTTGCGTGGAGTGCCGGCGGAAGGGAGCGCGCGGCCGCGACGGGAGTTTACGGGAAGGTGCCGTGCTGCAGGGGAACACGAGGGCGGGAAGGCCGTGGCCGTGCAGCCGGTCGTCGCGCCCGCCGCCGGGCGAGCGGGCGGTTTCGCTCGTTTTCTCCGTGTGCCGCGGCTGCGGCTTTGACTGGTCTGTTGCAGCTGGCGGGGCGTACTAGTACGTGTAGCTGAGACCGGTACACGATCATCTGCCGTACCCGTCTTGGGTCATTTCCTCGCTGATGTTGACGGGAAAAGTGCTGAGATGCATCGACCGCGTTAAAACACGCGCACGTTTGCAATACTCTGTCGTATTCCCTCGGTCAATACTAGTATGTCACGGCTCACGAGTATACCGTCGATCGTTTAACCATTCTACGATGTCCGTCGTACCTGTGTACTAGCTGAGCCAATCGGCGAGCACGTATTTTCATGAGATGAACATGATCTTTATTTATTCGCTTCCTTGGTGAAGTGGGCAAGCAAACTAGATCGAGCAAGGCAGAAGGCAAGAGATGCGGTTATCCAACATACTATGATTCACGTCGAAGAGATGTCAATTAACACACGCATTCCACTGAAATTGACAGTTAGCTATAGCATGGCGTCCGCTGACCATAAGCATATGATAAGACGGTAGAACTGGTAACCTAGCCACATGTTGCACCTTCCCTGACAATGGATTGCATTACAAGTAAACTATAAGTCATACAATTTGGGAACATTCTACACTAATCTGAATGGCCGTGCACAGAACTTGCAGAAGAGGGAGAGTAAAACAAGAAAGAACATACGAATGCAGGCTACTATAATCTACTCAAGTACGAAAAGAAATAAAGAAACACTTGCAGCGCTTGACCAGTTCTGCGCTACTAGGGGAATCCAAATTCTTCCCCAGTTCTCGCCTACTCGTGCAGAAAGCCTTTCTCCTCAAGATAAGTAACCACTTGTCCCGCCATGTCAGAAGGCGAAGGGCATACACCATCCACTTCCTTGATCTCAATCTACAAGCCAAGCAAGAGTCAAAGCCAGATATTTTATACTAGTACTTTGGTAAGAAGGAAGTCAATACTAGGGGGTTTCTAAACACAGACAGGTAATTTGGTATCACAGTAAATATCATGATAAATAACGATGTAGTCCTACACGACTAGCAGGATTCACGGATTGTCAATTTACAGATCTTACCAAACTATATATGACATTCTTCATATGTAATGTTAGTCTCCAGCTAATATATTATCAGTGTGGTAATGAACAAACCATGCTGTTGATCCGGTCTAACTTGGCCATTTACAATTATGCGTACCAAGTACCAAGCATGCAATTGATCCAAACGACCAGTTGCGTTGCAAGAAAAGAAAATGATCAAAGGAACTCTTCTTCCCAATCAATTTCTGAGCTCTACCATCATTTTAAACCAGAATGAAAAAATTCTTGTTCCATTTTGAACATGGGCAAATATAAGTTACCTCACAGTTTAATGGTGGTTCATAAGGGTCATCGATTCCAGTAAAACCTGCAACAAAACATGGCTTGAGCTTAAAGCATGTGTCACATAAATGTTCATTTGAAAGATTCAAGAAATTCAGGAAGTCCTATCAATTACAGTTGAGTGAGAGTATCTCTGCCCACAAGGGAAATCGTTTCAGTGAAAATGCTTTCTTGCCCATTAGATAGCATAAGCATGCACAATGATGAGAAGTGAAAAATTCAACATTGGTCCCTTTAGATTTGCATTTGTGTATATCAACAAAAGATACAAGAAAAATGTTTTAGTACCTATGGCAGCATACGTACAACAATCTGGAGACTCCAGGTTACATATCCACACTCAAAAATGTACCAATTCAACAGTTTTTTAGTATTGAATGTAAGCATGCTTAGAAATGGGTTGCTAACTGTACAGTAAGAATATAATGGCAGAACCTAACCTACGACCAAAGAGTGTGTACAATCTTCTAGCTGAAATACTATTACACAGGGCAGTAAAGGAATCAATTGAAGAATTATACGGACAGTCAAAATTAAATTCATATAAACACTATGTGCACTGTCAAATCTTTCTTGGGAACGCCAATTTTGAAATTTGGAAATGAACACAAGTGTTTTTTTCAGGTGTTGCTCTCCCAGAATATGTCTAACACATTATAATTTGGTGGCATGATTACTCAAACAGGAATCCCAGGACATGACTGTGACCTTACAAACAAGGCAACAACCTATCCTTGCATTTTACCGCAAAGATTAGAAAATCCTTACATTTCCCCTTGACGACATCTAGTTGAAGCATTAAGGATTCTAAATCATTTCTATTTTCGGCATCAATCATTATATGAAGATCTCACCCTTTATTTTTCCTGCACGGGCAAGCTTATAAAGACCCTTCGGATCCCTTGCTTCACACAATTCCAAGGACATATTCAGGAAAACCTGAAAATGTTCATGGACATTTGGGGTGAATGATATGACAGTAGCTAATTTCATAGAGACAAGTTTAACTAAGAAGAATTTGTTACTTCAATAAAGCTATTATCTGACAACAAAGCACGGCAAGATTCACGGTCTCTCCTGTATGGTGATATCAAACTTGCAATACATACGAGACCTGCATCTGCAAATAACTTGGCAACCTCACCTGTTCAAGTTGTTAAAACTTATGTCAGGTGTCAATGGCTGAAAAATAAGAATAAACAGCACAAAAGTGATTCTGTCTTCTACCATTTTCTTTTCTGTTCATGATACATTAGATTATAAAAGGTCGTGGGTCAAAGGAGACACATACCGACTCTCCTTATATTCTCTACACGGTCTTCAGCTTTGAAGCCAAGATCCTTGTTCAGACCATGTCTCAAGTTATCACCGTCAAGAACATATGAGAGCTTCCCTCTTGTGTGAAGCTCTCGACCCAATGTACAAGCTAAGGTACTTTTACCTTGACAACATTACATAAACAATATAAAATTAGATCAAAAGAATAAAGACTCCACTGGAAATTGAAAATGACTATCAGAATATCACTTGCAGCTGTCCTTTTAATTAAACATGAAAAATATTTTCGGATCCGAAGGCAATGTCAAGTCTTGAAGATACTGTGCATGCAGAGAGGACAAAAGAACAGTAAACACAATGTTATTCCTCACCAAAGCTATCAACAAAACTTTTACATGGCTTTCAAAATGATCTATTTTTAAATTTAAGAATCTTTTATATCGAATTTGTAGCAAGTGAAGTTAGATTGTACCAAGTAACTTGTTCAAGTTGATGTTAAGGAAAAATAAAGTAAATTGTCCGAGACAAAATATCAAAGATCAATTACTGGACATACCAATTTGATCATTTTGAACTCAATGCAATAGCTTGAATAGAATGAATAATTTTCAGTAAACACATAATTCAAATTTTACATAGGATAAAATCCACAGAGATATAATGAAAAACACATCATGCTATTACCTATTAACAAAAAAATAACAGCAGAAAATATTAAACCACTAAATGCAAAGGTAGTACAATATGATTTGTACATAAACAATATCTTTTTTATACCTACATAAATCATATCATTTGGCCTAAAGCTGTAGAGTATCATACAAATTTGATAAAACAGTGTGGCAAACAAATATAATGAAGCATCAGTCTGATTAGATACACGTGCAAATAAAACTAAATATTTAAACAACTCGCTTGGGAGTTGGGATGAAAAGGCTTTGTTGTTGGCAATTATGCTGATTTAATCCACGACGTAGAAAACATAAGAGTTTGCAGACAAATTAACTCTAGTTACCTGAACCACTAAGGCCTGTGATCCAAACAACACAACCTTTCTGCTTCAGTAGCTTTTGACGATCGGGCTTGCCGACTGGGCAATCATGCCAGAAGATATTTGATGACTTTGGCACAGCAGACGACATTTCCAGCACGCTATCCTTCACTGTTGTGTACAAGTACAGGCATTAAGACAAGAGCGACGCTTGGCTACGTAAAACTAAAAGAGTATAGTTTCTTTCAAGCAAATGAATATCTGTCATGAAATTAATTGATTACATTCTTGATTGATGGCTGCTCTTAGTTGAGTTCTACTATCAGCAACAACAAATAAAGTGCCAGAGAAGAATGTAAACAAATTAAGTGAGCTGCATTGTAGTCCCTTGGTTAGATTTAAAACACAGAATTAAGCAATTTATCAGGTACCAGTTGCAGATGAACACCAAAACAAGAGCTAAACCTACTAAAAAGTTGACTTGAAAGGCACATCCGTATGGCTCATAAACAACCCCAAAGCTCGAGATAAACAGATAAGAAATGAAGCAAACAAGATCAAGGGCCAAGGGTACATGACGGCCTGAATGGTGAATCAGCTCAGTTGAAACGATTGTAGAACCTCGAGTGTTAGAGAATGTCAGACCAGGCCAAAACTAACCCTATAAACAATCTATTGAAGCAATCAAGCTAGCCTTGCATACGGTTAGATGAGGAAATCAATCCTATTTCAATGGATCTGCAGTTCCAGTACTCTTATTAAAGGAAGGAGCAGCATAACCACTACGGGATGCGAATAAGAGGCGATATGACTCTTATACTTGGAGATGTATCCAGCCGGCATTGTGGCCCACCCTTACGCTCACGCCCAATTCTTCACCTCACTCACTCAGATTGCGAGCCTCAAGTCCTCAACAACCATCCACTCGCTCCATCATGGGCGCATTTCGCGACGACGTGAAATGATCAGGATCCGTCAAATTCACGGGAATGAGGAAACAGTACCGCCTGTTCTACAACTACGGAGGATCCGTCGCATTGAATCATAAGGGAATCCCGCACATCCGCTCCTCGATCGACCGCCAGCACCGCCCACATTGAATCGAAACAACCCAGACGAAACGGAAACGGAGATGGGGAAGCGGATACGTGCCTCGGCCGCTCGGCGGCGCGCGCGATGATGGGGTCGAGGAGGCGGCGTCCGTCGGCTGTTATCTTCCGCGCGGCGCCAACCCCAGCAGCTGCGACGAGACGGACCGGAGGCAACCCTAGATTTGCTGGGCTGCGGTCCCCGCGCGACGCGGCCGCGAGACCCGGCCAGCGGGCAGAGCTGTTCCCACTCCCACCGCACGCCGCGGCACGCGGATCGCGCGAGTGCGGTGCGGTGGTGGCGGTGATGGTGACCGAGCGGCAGGGGCGAAAGCGAGAGGCGGGGGCACGCGGCCTCGGATCCGGGCGCGCGAGGCGTGGGACAGCAGCCTCCATCGCTCGCTGGCTGGTAGTGGGGACGCGGAGGTGGTTGGACAGAGGACGGTTACCGCCTGGATTTCACCACGGTTAATCGACGGTTACTGGCTGCCGCTGTAACTCACGAGAGGAAAACTGGAAATGCGAAGTCCAAGGTTTTCTTTTTTGGAATGCCAAGAATTTTCACAAGGAAAGAGAATAAATCACGTTAAAAACGGATCAATGCCCACCCGATTCGTTGGCTTACCGAAATGAGCCCCAACGTTGTTCGAAATTCACTCCTCAAATTGAGCCTCTTTCAAAAAGAAATTTCTAGACCGGCTAAATAGCATCAAGATTGTGGCCTGGATTATTTCTTTCATTTGAATGAAGATTATAGCCTGGATTTACACCCGTCGAAGCCCTCAATTTGAGCAGGCGACGCATAATGTACCGCAGGATGCCACCCGAATACATGCCGAACGTCAAAAGCGGTAAAAACCCATTTACAAGAGCCGGACTTTTGGCCTTGATCTTACACGGTATATGCACATTCTTCTTCGTCGTGCTTGCTCCGAGCCTCCGAACGGGCACCCCTCGCTCGTCGCCGTGCGTTCGGCTGGCCGCGTCGACGTGGCTACTCGGCGGCGCCCTGGTCGAAGTTGAGCGCGTAGCTCCTCGAGTCGTAGCTGAACCCGGCCAGCTGCTGCTGCTTCCTCCGGCGCGCGGCGGCGGCGCCGCCCTTGGCCATGAGCTCGTTGGCCACGGCCTTCCACCGCAGCTTGGCCCGCGCCGACCGGGCGTCCTGCGCGGCGCGCCTCTCCTCGCCCTGCTGCTGCAGCGCCCTGTACTCCAGCCGGCTCGACGACGACGACCTCGACAGCGACCGGCCGAAGCAGTTGAACCCCTGCGGCATGAACTCGTCGTCGCACGCCGTCGCCGGCGCCGGCGCCGGCGGGATGGACGCCTGGTGCACGAGGCTCGCCATTGGCAATCACCAACAAAAGCAGCAGCAGCAGCTGTGAGCAACAGTGAGCAACACGGAAAGGGAACTCGGAACACAGCCAGGAATGTGCTGATTTGAAGGGCTTGCAGGCACAGTGAACACCCAACTGTCTGAATCCACACGAACATTTATGCAGATTTGAAGGCGCGCAGGCAGTTGGATCCAGGCATAGAATACTCGGCGATGAACTGTCCGATCAGACGGCGCCATGGCAACATGTCCGGATCTCTCTTGTTTATTCGCGCGCGATCCATAAACAAACGGCGAGGCGTGGTGCGGTGTCCAGTTCAGTATCGTGGCAAGCGTACCGGAACCGTCCTTGTTTATGCTGCACTGGGCGGCATCGGAGAATTCTTGCCTTTGCTTTGACCGGAACATGCGAGTACGGTCTCGGCTCTTTTTCTACTGCACCAGACCACACATCTGAAGCGATAGTAGATGGCATCTCGGTCCACGCACTTTGAGCTGACCGGTAAACAGAAACAGCTTATCTGCTTGCCAACATGTGGTGAACATGTGGTAAGCACTTGCTGAACTATCAAAGGCGCTAAGCCAAGCTAGTACTACCTTCAATCTAATATAGATTAAGCCGACCAAAACAACCAAACAGCCATGGTAAGCTAGTGGCCTCAAATTATATTGGGCAGCAGCTTTGTTCTATCTCTCTAACATGCATGCACTGCACATACACTAGGATATAGGCCGACTATTCAGACCAAGTGTCCAACTTGATTCAATTCAATCATCCACAAGTTCATCATGGGCAATATTTGTAGAGGCAGGAGTAATACATTTGCAGAACTTCATCCAACCGAAACCAAGGAGCTTTGCCTTACCATAACTGCATAGATGTGAGCACCTCCTAAACAAACATGTTATTCATGTAACCTAAAACCCCTTTCTGTTCTACCTACGATACAGAATTGAATAAAGAACATATACTCCGAATCCTTATGAGCACTCATGCATACAAAGAAATCTAAACAGCAAGTGCAGACGATATTTGCAATCCATTCAAATCAAGCATCCAACTGGAATAAAGATCACACACCATTATTATGACCAGCGGCGTTTACATACGACAACAATACCCAGCGCCACAAGCACCAGCCAACAGGACGTCCACATGATAAAGCGCGGTTGCTTTACTAAATCAATCATTATAAAGCATCCACAGGATTAGCCTTTCTAATTGGCATTACCAGTTATATGCAACCACTAATAATCTGCACAAACAATCAATGACAATATGTCCGGTTGAGACATGTGCAGCACCAGATACCTGTTGGACTAAAGGCATCAGTATCGGACTATCATATCTTTGGAACATAATCACAAAACAAAGTTAATTCCAACTCGTGCTTGCTCCCAGATCCGGAATCATTACGGGCCAAATTAACAAAGGAAACAGTTTGCCCAAAGTTCCTAGTAGACTGTTACTGACATTATCTATCACATGCAAGCCAAGACACAAGAGTTCCTTGACAAAGGAAACTCCAAAATCAAGTCGTACACAATGTCTTAAGACATCAGCACAGAAGCACTTGACTCCAGGAACTGGCCAGGTGAATATGGAGTTGGAAACAAGACAGCCAGATGCCCAAATCAAAGAAATGTCAACTATAACCCCTTAACAGCACTAGCTAGTGTAAAGATGAACAGCATGGCCTAACACAGAAATGAATGCATTTCCTACTGTAATTCCCTAAAAAACACAGAAATGAATGCTCATTCTGCATTGCTAGCACCTGAGAAATACCAACTTTTGAAATATATAACTTGTACAGCTGTTAAGCCAAAAGTTTGACCACCATGCAGAAATGAAAACACCACTACAGTACCATCTTTGAAAGCTCTTTGGTGGCGTACCTCACCATATACAAGAATTATACACCATACAGAAAATATAGTCTTGTATTATTGGTGGGTATGTGATGAGAGGAATAACAAACATCATTGCCTACTTTCAGATCATGGAGGTGGCCATAGATTTTATGATAATTGGGAAGTACTGCCTACCTAATAAAGATGATGACTGGGAGCATTTTGATGCATAAATATGAAAGAAATGGTTTAAAATGGGCTTAATCATGCGGTAAGGTCCCCCCCCTTTTCACCTAAATGCTTGTAGAACTTTGAAACCTGACATTTCAAGTTAGCTGGCTAACAAAACACTAAGTACATTTCAAAGTACTATCATATAATGGTCTGGAATAAGGAAACCAACATCCCAAGTTATGACATTGCTTTTGAGGCTTCAAAACAATGTTGAATAGATAACTAATGATGCTTCTCCATCAATGGTCAATCATGACAACAAAAAGAAACAGACGAGAACAAAATACCACAAAGGAAACAGTTTACCCAAAGTTCCTAGTAGACTGTTAGTGACACCATCTATCACATGCAAGCCAAGACCCAAGAGTTCATTGGCCAAGGAAATTCCATAATCAAGACGTACAACATGTCTCAACACAACACAGCTTTCATCCTCATCCCAAGGAACTAACCAGGTGAACATGGACATGAAAACATGACAGTCACAATCCCAAATCAAAGAAATGTCAACTACAACCTCTCAACAACATTAGCTAGTGCAAAGACGAATGCTTGTTCCACATTACTAGCAACTGAGAAATACAAACTCTTGAAATATAACATATATACAGCTCTTAAACAAAAAAATTGGCCACCATACAGAAATGAAACGATCGCTACACTACCACCTTTGAAAGCTTAGTGGCGTTCCTCTCACACGGACAAGAATTCTACACCAAAAAGAAAATTAATCTTGTATTGTTGGATGGTATATGATGACAGGAATAACAAACATCATTACCTACTTTCAGATCATTGAGGTGACCATAAATCACTAAAAACTAGGAAGCACTGCCAACCTACAAACATGATAATTGGAACCATCTGGATCCACCTATATGAACGAAATGGGCCTAAATGCTTGTAGAACTCTGAAACCTGTCATTTCAAGTTCGCTGGATAAA
The DNA here is from genome assembly GCA_031894775.1 of Chloris gayana. Classification (NCBI taxonomy): domain Eukaryota; kingdom Viridiplantae; phylum Streptophyta; class Magnoliopsida; order Poales; family Poaceae; genus Chloris; species Chloris gayana. The sequence continues at coordinate 52,067 of JAUNZO010004906.1, forward strand.
CAAAATACTAAGTACACTGCACAACATTGTTTAATGGTTGGAATAAGGAAGCCAAGATCCCAAGTACCGACATCTCTTTTGAGGTTTATAAAGTAGAAGCCACTCGTCACTCAGCGTCTTCCAATCAATGTTTAATAGTAGCGGATAACTAACTAATGATACATATTGATCAAGCATCAATCACGACAACAAATAGAAACAAACGAGAACGAAATGCGATCAAGTATCTCGCTTCATTCTGAACTTTCAATGAGCATACATCCCTACAGAGAATTACCAACCTACTCCAGGTTAAACTAAACTCCAAACCATTTCCAATAACATAGCTCCCAGGCTTAAACCTGATCCAGTCTCAAACTTTCAAGATACATCCTCTAGGTGCATAAGATAGATTTAACACCTTACATATCAAAAAGTACGATCAAACAACCTAAGATCAAAACGAACCCACATCACTTACGCCACCAGAGTGCTCGCGGTGGTGGACTCGTACTTCCAGGAGGCGGGGATCTTCTTGGTGCGGCGGTAGTAGCGGGCGAGGCGGTGGACCCTGCTCTCGACGAGGATGAGGCGGAACTTGGCGTCCACGTCGGTCCTGTTCCTGTCCAGGTGCTTCCTGATCGCGACGGCCTTCTTGATGAGGAAGTAGAGGTCCTCGGGCACCTCCGGCGCGAGCCCGCGGGCCCTCAGCAGGCGCAGGATCTTGCCGCCGGTGATGCCGCGGACGAGCGGGACGCCGTACCCGTCGCGGAGAATCGCGCCGATCTGCGACGGCAGCATGCCCTTCTTGGCGCTGCGCACGATGTGCTCCTCCACCTCCGGCGCGGTCGTCTTGACCCAGGAGGGGGCAGCCCGGCTGTAGGGCAGGACGGAGGAGGACATGCCCTTCCCAGGTCCGTACATGCGGCCCATGGCGACGGCTGGCGCGGGTTGCGGCGAGCGGGAGCGGCGGGCGGTGACGGCGAGAAGGAGAGAGAGAGCCTGAGCGAGTGGCGGCGGCGGTGGTTGCGAGAAGGAAGCCTGAAAAATTAGGCTTAAACCCTAGCCACTATGTACTGGTGAGCGGCATTGCGACCTTGGGCTGGTCTATGCAGTTAAGCCCATTGCTGGCTCGGCCCGATTAATGTTCACCTGATCAATTTTGTAGTAGGCCCATTTAATCGGCAACCCAATATTTATTGGGAAAATTCCCTAGCGGCCATCAAATTTTTTGGTGTTTCCTTATTGGCCATAAAAACCTTCCAATTTCCTTAGTGGCCATCACATAAAAAATTTATGCCTTAGAGGCCACTTTGATGACAGAATGGTGATAATATGTTGGAGAAAAGACGAATTTGCCCTTAAGCATTTTTTTGGGTAGATTTCTGTTTAACCATTGATTGCACTGAAAATTTCTGCTAGATAAATAGTATATAGAAATTAGCTCATGCGTGAATGGTGAATGGCTCTGAAAATTAGCACTCCGTTAGCTTTTAGATGTTACTAATGGGTGTTCCCTTGGAAAAAAGAAGATGTTAATGGGTGTTACATGGAACAGAAATACCCTAGACTTATTGTTGTCACTGCTTGAGCAAATGAAATGCAAAAAAATAAACAGGACCAATAACATAAAACACAGCCTAGCCAAATGCGTATAAAATTTGATGGAACATTCAAAAAAACTAAATTGGTTGCTTATACAGGTTTAGGCAGAGTTAAAGTACCATGCATGCTCGACATATCCTGTCAATATGTATGAGTAAACAATAATAAATAATTTGACACATGGAGATGCACAACAAAAAACTAAACAGAAGTTATACTCAAGGTAATAGTCAGTTACCGGTCTGGGAGGGTGGTCTAGGAGTATGTAGTCTAATATCAATGTCTATTATGGAAAATCTAATAAAAAATGCTTAAGGGCAGATTCGTCTTTTCTCCTACAAATTATCACTATTCACCCATGAAAGTGGCCACTAAGGCATAAAATTTTTCATTGATGGCCACTAAGGAAATTGAGAAACTTTTATGGCCAATAAGGAAACGAAATTTTTTTTATGGCCACAAAGGAATTTCCCATTTATTTAACCAACGGGAGAATGTTCTCCTCTCTTTTTCTGCTCTTCGGAGTTCGGACTAATCCACAGTTTGTTTTTTTTTTTGCAAAGCATCAACTGCGATTTTCATTTTCCCCTAAAAAAACTGCGATTTTCATTCGCGAAGAATCAGAGTCTAACAAAATATCATAATCACGTGCCATATTATATTTGCATCCACTTGAAAGTTAAACGAAGGCATGCCGGTAGTAGCTTTACCGTGCGACGAGGGATGCAGAAACTTTCCAGCGAAACATTTTGGCCGTTCTTACCAAACCAACAGGCTTTACACGATTACTGCACGCTGAAAATCCCCGTCCACGTGCACAAAGGGCACAAGCATCACCACACACAAGATTCACGACTCATGAGCCACGACGCCAGGTTAGACGACACGTCCATGTCATCGTCACGCAGCGACGGCTAATGTGCAGGTCTAAAGTTTACGGCCCGAATCGTGTCAGCCTGAATAAGTGATGAGTGACGAGGCAGCTTTCCAGAAAGCAACTCACCTGCAATCCGCCCTGCCTAATGCGAGTTCGCAAGCTTCACATTGCGTGCTCGTTCCTTTCAGCTGTGAAGTTACGTGCACTGGACTCACATTGCGTCGGATAGCAGCATCCCGTTTCTGCAGAGATACAACTCTATGGGGTCTGACGAGTTGCATCTTTGGATGCCCTGCCTCCTTATCCCCTTGCTATATCTTGTAACATTTTATATCTATTTCTGAAATGAAAATCTGGTTTCCTTCTCAGAAAAGGAGAGTTTTTTTTCTTCTGAAATGCAGGTCTCCTTTCCGTCTCAGAAATAAAGCTCTGGTTAGGTTGGGGACAATGCTGCTGTAGGTAGCAAACAGTAGACTCTTGCATCCTATTCTAGATTTCTATCTGCCCCATGTCTAGCAATCCGGTCCTTGGTTGTTCTCAAGAAAGCAACCTCCTCATCTGCATTTTCTGGATAAGGTCATAGCCTTTCCATGGTCTGCTCCAGCACTTGGTTTTAACTTGCCACCGGATGAGCCAGTTGCTGCGTAGAATTAGGTCATCTCTCTTCAGGATAATCCTTCTAGTAGCTCCATTGTTTGTATGATCCTGAAGAGCATCGATTTGCAAGGTTTGAACTGGCTGCCGGTATCTTCTTCAGAAATTGGCGTCTTGGCAGAAAATCATTATAAATATTTGCATGATCAGTCGTCTTAGCACTAAACTGAGCGGCCAAGTAGGAGAGCAGACGTCTGCCACGAATTTTTTGGCAGTAGTTTAGCAGAAGTAGCACTGAATGTGAACTGAAGGTTCGGTGCTGCATCTTTCAGTCCTACTCGTGCCGCCTTCAACCTACCTCGGTGCTTGTCTGTGTGACTTCTTATCTGAATAAGATATGTAAACATCCACCCTACCTTTACAAAAGTTGTTTAGCCAGAGGAGTACTTCATAGGAACTTTATTATCAGGATCTTGGAGTTCCTTAACTATCACTTTTGACTCTCCTACAGATAAGCATTATTAATCACCACCGCTTTTCATGACTGCAGAACTGTCCAGATTCCATATCAAATGGAACCACTTTGAATTATGGGCGATACTTCAGTTTTTTTTTCCAAAAATTGTAGCAGACACAAAAGATCTTCTAGAACGCCAAACGAGGCCGCCTGCCTAGTCTCATCGATAGATTATCCATGGAGGGAGATGGACCTCTTTGTCCGGCCTCCGGCACGCCAAGACGGCAAGTCCCAAGGTGCGGACCAATGGCGTCGTCACCTACTCACTCACGTAGCCATCTGGATCTGGTAAGCGAACTATCAGGCAGCATGTGGTCAGCGTCTGTTAATGGACAAAAGAAATGGCTCCGGCTCAAGAAGTTTCTGTAGTCTGTAGAGGCTTGTATATATGTGATGCTCGAATTCGTATACACCATGAAATTAACAGTACTTTTATCTCAACAAAGCAACACAATTTAACAAAAATCATATCTCTTGAACGTACTGTGGGGCTGCCAAATGCCAACTGATCAGGATGAGTGATCTGATGAAAGCATCAACTAATTATTTTTTGTTTAGTGCAACATCCACGAATTAGTTGGCAAGTGCAGAGCTGGCATGTCGCCTTTGATATGGCTACCGTGTTTCCAATTGCAACTTGGAGAGATGGATGTCTATTTCAAAGGTGTCATGTAGTACTGGCCAAGGACAAGAACTCCAGCTCCTAATTCTGGTAATGTGATTCAGCTCTGGCAGCTAATCACGACCCCAGGATGCATTAGTGAGATATGAAGCCGATTGTAACTTGCACTGTTGCACAGCCCAAATATAAACCTCTACCCTCTGATTCATAAAACAGAGTTACATACATCTCCTAATCCACATACAAAGCCGGTCATATTCCAGTCTCATGCCTACCAACTATATTTCATATTTTGCATACAAAAGAACAAAAAACAATGTACACTCTATAGAATTTACATCTCAAGGAAGCAATTTACGCATCAACAGCATTTAGAGGTACAGATTTTGTTCTTGGGAGATTTGGCGGCAACTGAGCTCCGGTATAGTATCTCCTGGCTGTAAACATACAATCCGTACTGCTTTTGGCGTCAACCTCACAATGCCGGGCCCTCTGGGCTCCCGGATCGGGGTGACTGCTCAACCATACTTCATTTTTCATGTTAGAATGATGATTCGTGCTTCCAATATCTGGGCTTCGCTCACAGGAGGGCACGCGAAAATTGTGGTTCTTTCCGATATGAAAAGACTGTAACTTTTTCAATGAAGGTTTCATCATACTTACCCCATTTGCATTGTCAAAGTCAAGAGAAGGGTGGATAGCTCTCTTCAACTGCGCCATTTTCCGTGCTTTGTACTTGGCCATCTTCATCTCATGCTTCATGTCGAAACCATTTGCTTGATGAGTTATATCATTCTCATATTGATTAAATGAACACGACTGTTCTTGGAATGAACTAAAGCGAAGCTGATTAGAAGGAACTGTTCTACCCATCCCTACAAAACCATTCATGTGAGTGGATTCCTTTCCTTTGGCACAATTCTCTGTTTGAACGCCTCCATCATCAGAGCTGCCCAAAGAGTCCTGCAGATCACACTGCTCTCCATTGGCTTGGAAAGTGATCTCCTCAAACCGCCCGTGTAGTTCTGCGCATTGACAGCCTCGTGCAGCTGATGACATATAGGCGTAAAGTGAACCACAAGACGACACATTGGATCCACAATTATGGCAGTATGAAGCGTCCGCAGCTTCCTCAATGCCTGGACCAGGCCTCCAATCTGGCACCAAGGCACTGACCTCACCATCAATCATGTCAGCTATCCGAGTAACTTCATGGTCAGTTATATCCAGCTCGGCTACCATCTCAGTTGCAACGCTTAGTGCAGTATCTGCCTCAACATCAAAGGGGAAATAAATATTCCTTACGTGTCCTGCAATATGGAGAACTAAGTGTTAGATCATACCGATATCAATATTTCCATATACTGAACTCAACCAAGGGATTTATTGTGTTAGACATTGCACATACCATCATCATCAGCAATTCGTAATCTCAGGAAAATGCCCCCATCCTCACTCTTTCTCCCTTTGATTGTGATATCCACATTGCCAAGCGGCTCATCTTCGTGCCCATTGAACAGGTGAATGCCATCTTGGGCTTTCATATCGTCATCCTCGCAGTGCCAACTATCCTCTGTTGGCATATCTTCATCGATGCTTTCTGAGAATCCATTACTCATCATGGAGCTATTACTATAGGCATGCGCTAGATACGAAGGCTGCCGCAGGTAATCAGTCGCGTTATAATCTCCATCATCTGAGGCAAAAGCCATCTCGTCAACCTGTAGGAATGGGTCCTCGAGCAGCTCCCTTGCTGTGAGTCTCTCAGAGGCAGTTGCCAGGCATTTCTCAACAAACTGCCTCACCATTGGATCTTTCACTTTGTACAAAGCTTCCGGCTTAGTACCCTACGAACCAAACCACTAGCTGAAATCAGCAAATCTACCAGAGTACAGACACACCCGAATCACAGGAGCTGCAAATCGCTTAAAACGATTATGGCCTTACAGAGATAACTTTCTTGTAGATCTGCACTGGGTGTGTGCACTCGCTGTACGGGTACTCAAAGGTGACCATCTCGAGAACGCACATCCCAAATGAGTATATGTCCACCAGCTCGTTGTATTCCTCTTCGTACACCTCCGGTGCCATGAACTCCGGTGTGCCTATCCAAACAATGAGGCACCAGCAATCCATCAAATCTCCATAAAACTACTTCCAATTTGGATCAGACGACACCATTGAAGCGAGTTGGCCTAGTGAGCTAATCTAGCGGCTTACCTACGCAGTGGACGGCGTGGGATTTGCGGAGAATGGCGGCCAGGCCGAGGTCGCCGATCTTGACCTCCCCTGGTTGCCGTTCACGAAGATGTTGTCACACTTGAGGTCGCGGTGAATGATGGGTGGATCATGGCTGTGCAGGTACAGCAAGCCGCTGAGGATTTGCCGGCACCAGTGCTTCACCGCCCATATGTTCACCCGTCTGTGCCTCTGCCGGTACCTAATCATCACCAGACGCGCAATCAATTGACGAACCAAATCAAGCACACATAAAAAACAAGATAGATTCACAACCGGGCATGGTAAAAGGAGACCTTTTTCGCAATTGGATAGAAAAAAAAAGATGTGAAGCTTTATTGGTGCAAGGGAGATAGAAGGTAGGTTGTTCACTTACTGGCGGAGGGTTCCGGAGGTGAACATTTCGGTGATGAAGTTGATGTTGCGGCGGGAGACGTCGACCCAGGAGGTGTAGAACTTCATGATGTTGCCGTGCTTGAGAGTTTTGAGGAGGTGGATCTCGCAGTAGAGCCGCTCCAGGTCCTCGGGGCTCTGCAGGAAGTCGTGCAGCTTCACCTGGTTCCACGCCACCTCCATCCCCTGGAACTCGTCGAACGCTCTGTACCTGCATCCACCAGAAGCGCGCCTTGCGTCAGCGAGGAGCGAAAGCGAGAGCGCGCAGCTCGTTGGGACAGAGCGCCAGATCTTACACGGTCTTGGACGCGCCCTTGCCGAGAACATCCTTGAACTGCGAAAACAGAGCAGAGGAGCAGGCAAACGGATCAGCGGACTGGCGAGCGAACGGATCAAGAAACGGTTGCGGCAGGGTGAGCTGCGGTGGCGGGGGAGATACCGTACCCGTCCGTACCGTCCGGTGGGGTCGACCTCCGCGTACTCCGGGCAGTCCGCGGCGGTGGTCGTGGCGCCCATCATTCTTGTTAGCCTCCTCCTCGCTTCTTCCCCGCTGCTGCTGTTCGTCTACCGCCGGGGAGAGCCCGCCTCCGTGCCCCGGCTTGAGCTGCTAGAGGCGCTGGATAACTGGAGGGGAAGAAAAGGAAGAGAAAATGGACGCAGGTGAGAGAGACCTATTTAGAGGAATCTGGGCACACATGGTGTGGGCAGAGAGAGAGAGAGAGAGAGAGAGAGGGGGATGGAGATGGGTATGAGGCGCATGAGGCTAAACCGCCGGGATTAGATCGATGTGCGCGTGATGCCATGGAAAGCCAGATAGTTTTACTGCATTCCTTAGTTATTTATTATTGAGATTTTACTAGCCTACAGGATAATGTAAGAATCATGTATCATGCTGCTAGGGAGTTTATAGGATTCTAGTAGATTTGGTGGTAGGTTAGACAGAGTGCTTATTCAGTTATTATGGCAGTCAAATTAAATCCAGTTGTTCGTGGTAGCCATCAAAATAATGTCGGTCGCTTTGAGCTCACTGCACAATAAAAATTTGATACCCACTTTTCTGTTTTCTTTTTGTTGAAGTTGATTAATTCTATTGTGAAAAAAAAACAGAGGGAGTGGCATATAATTTTCAAGAAGATTGTTTCAAAAAGCACCACTTTTCTTCCTTTTCCTTTTGTTGACGGTGGTTAGTTCTTTGTGAGAAAACAAAGGGAGTAAACAATATTTAAGAAGATTGTTTCGAATCAAGTATAGTATGCTTAAAAGTTGCCTGGCATTAGACTCGCCAATGAGGAATATTTTCATTTGGGCTTGTTCCAAAGTAACTTCTGAGCCAAATCCATTCATGAAAACGATATCTCACTCGAGAAATAATGGCTTCAACAGAGGAAGGAACTAATCAAAAGCAACGAAGCAATGTCTTTGTCATCTAATTTTTTTCTAGCCAACCTTTTGAGAACGAACATCGTTTTTTTTTTCTGAATTGAACAAGCAAATCAGTAAATAGAGTGGGGTCTTTCTTGTTGACCCCGTGTCCTCTGCGTAGCAAACCCGCTGCTATAATAATTCTTTTAAGAGTAGCTGCTACAATAACTTGAGAAAAATCTGCCTTGTGCTAATTGGAGAGGCCCCTGGATTTGTTTGCCCTTTGATGGTGAAACCCTAGTAAATGCGTTGCTCCCCCCAGCGAACACACTTGGGCCATGTGGATAGTGGTCCATCCATAATCGTATCCATAGAAAATGAATGGAATACTAATATGAGGGGGTATAGCCAGATGGGTCGGCACGACCCATGTTGCTCAACTTGCCCTTTCCAATGATTCTCTCGGTTGATACCTCATGCAATCATGCAAAGGCAATAGCTTAATCATAATTATACGTACAATGAACAGAACTATCAACCTCTACATACGTGGTGACGACTTAAACAAGTGCCTTTGGTTAACCGGCAGCATTCTTACCGTTAAATTAGCATGAGTGAACTAAACTTAAATGTTTACGCGTTCCTCTTGTCGAAGTACCTTAGTTCAAACGTTCCTCCAGTGGCGGACTAACAGATACTACTAGTGTACTTTTTCTACGTTTGGCAAATGGGAGAAGCAAGAATAAAATTGTGCATTGTAAACGTACTAGCACTTTGGAATAAACGTATACTCCCTAAGCTAACAATAGTCCAAAAATAATGGTTGATGGCATCTCCCAACATGAGAGGTACGTACTCCACTACATTTTTTCTGAATTTGTCTTTTCTTTTTGGACGGCCAATTATTTATATCCATGGAGAGAATATCTCAAAGAAAAAAAAACAATTTTGTCTTGCCGGCTGACAGGTCACATGACGATCAACTTGCCACATGTTGCATCCTCATGTGGCATGTTTCAGTTTTAGAATAATTTACTATTGAGAGATTATAAATCATGCTTCAAATAAATTGTTGCGTTGTGTAATTGTGTTTCTACAACCTCTTATCTGAAACAATGGAGGGTCGGTTTCAACATATCTGAGGCCTCCTTTGGAATGCAGGAATTGAAAAACATAGGAATAGAAAAAACATATGAATTGAGTTCGTCATCCATTGCAATCCTACAGGAATTGAAAACACAGGAAAAATTCCTAGCAATCATTTGGTTGCAACACAGGAAAAACACAAGAAATTGAAGAGAGAGATAGACTCGTAGGAATTTTACAAGAGGTTGGACCTCTTGTTAATTTTCCTCCAAAACTTGTATGGAGAAAAAAGGATTTGATAGGATTCAATCCTACGTTCCAAAGGCTCTCACAGGAAAATTTCCTGTAGGAATTGAATCCTACAAAAATCCTATATTTTTCCTTCATTCCAAAGAAGGCCTGAGCATTGAAAACGTTGGAAGCCAAGTGAAGGCTTTGAGCAGGAAAAATGGTGTTGTCCTCATCACGTTTAACACCGCGGTAAATACCTGGTGATTTGATTCACTGGCAGATGTGTTGTGTACCAGGTCAGGGAATGGTCATTTTCAGGTGCAGGTAACTGGTTTTGTTATGATTGAACCGTTGGGTTTGACTTTGCGGCACAAAATGTCGACACCACTAGAAACTTCTCGCAACAGTAACCGGAGATGTTTACCGGTTTAAGGGCAAGTATGTATAGTGATATTTTACTGTGCTGTCTGGATGAACAACTTTTTTTTTAGTTGCATTTTTAGACAGCATTTGGAATTGAAATTGAAATTGAAATACAACTAGCTATTCGTACCTTGAAATTGAAATAAACTAGCTATTCGTTCAAGATACTAAATCTTAACTTTAGCATGGCGCTGGAATTATGGTCACTGCATCAAGTTTTATACTGGTAATGATTAGCACTAGTGGGCTGGAGCAGGGCATTTCGGAACAAGGAAAAAAGAAGCTTTCAAGAAATGCAGAAGGTTTCATATTGTCTAGCGGTGCGGTTGTGTCATGGGTAAATAACCAGCCGGCAGAAAACCAGAGGGCACGCGCGGTGTTGGGTGCGCTGGCCGGAGCAGCGCGCCGGGCACATGCTCCCGGCCCGGCGGCCACGCTGGTGTGCTGCTGCTGTCCCGCCTCCACCATCACCCCATCACTCCATCGCCTGGCTCTGGCTGGCGTGGCGAGGACGGGTGGTACACCCGCTTCGTACGGAACCACCCTCCCACCCGGCCCTCCCTGTACGGCGATCCGCCGCGCTGGCCGGCTCCCTCTCGTCCGTCCCTGGGAAAAAAACAATAATCGCGCGTCCGTGGCCATGTTCACCGGTGACGCCTCCTCCTTCTTTTCGTCGTCCGAGATGGAGTAAAAACAAATCGAGGCAGGACGTCGCCGTCGCCGCGGGCGACGTGTCGCTGACGCCACCGACGCTCTTTCGGCTTGCTCGAGCCACCACCAGCCGGGCGCGCGTCGCCGTCGTCCGGCTGGAAGGGATCGCTGATAAGCTGTCGCGGGAAAAGAGGGCGGCTTCGTGGTTGACCGGCGGATCGGAGCGGCGGCGGCTACGGTCAAGGTGACATCAGCAGCGAAGCGAGCCTCGTGTGGCATCGTGCGCGGGGAATTTTCAACGGTGTATCAGCTCGGTCCCCTGGGTCTGTTTCGTTGAAGTACGCTACTCGAATCGGGGCCATGCCGCGCGCCATC